>OY282558.1:270361004-270545838 GCA_958295665.1 Tipula vernalis
GTTATTTATAAATTTTAGGGAAGTAAAATTAACAAAGAAAATATTTGTTTCTCCAAAGTATTAGAAATCGCTGGTTTTAATACAGTTATTTGGCATTAAAGTTGGCGTTTTTGTTACTTTTATAAAAATGTACGTATTTCTAGGCTAGGTAATTGGTAATTGGTAGGTCATAGTTGGTAAGTGAAAACCTTCTTAGCTAAACAAAATATTTCAATAAAATTGTTAATCTTTAAAGTTTAAACTCATATATGTACATACATAATTGGTACTGATAATTAGTTCACAATGAATTTTTCTTACTGTGTAATTCAGATTAAAAGTGACTTTGTTTGACCCCCAATCCTTTCACTTGCTCAGCTAAGCTGTGGTTCGCCTCGTTTGGAAACATAAAGAGGTAGGGTATTTTCAGGTTCGCCAACTGTTGGCAACATGTTGACTAAAACAAGTATGCTGTTTTCTGAATGCCTATGATTTATCGAAAAATTCATGGGAATTTGATAGATCGAATGTCATTTCGCATTCTCGCACTGCGACCTATAGATCTATTGTGATGGACCCTGCTTAATTATTCGTCCAGTCAATTCAATATTCAGGTTCTTAATGAACTTGATAATTCTGCTAGCCAGTACGCGATACATACTATCTGGGCTTATTTCTCTCCCTTCTAGATGTTTAGTACAGCATCTAGTTCAGCTAGAAAGACGGTAGTATTTTTAATATATTGTATAAGCACAGAATATATGTATATAAACAGAACAATATCTTCTATTGCGCTTTAGTCCTAAGTTTGTGAGCAAATATTTTTGTAATTGTTGTTTTCGACTGATTAGGATTTAGAAAAGATAGAAAAACAATTTTGTAATCAAAAATTATTTTGGTACGTTTATCTCTTTTGAACACAATACGGCGTTATTTTATTCTACGTATACATCGGGAAAATCAGGTAAGGAGTTTATAGTTTGAAAATTTTTGAATGTAGGATTGTGCATCTTTAGTTTTTAGGAGGGGGAAGCCAAATTTCACCGGAAAATTACCTCATTTTCCGGGCAAATTTCCCCCTTTTTTTTTTTTTTTTTTTCTAAATAAGGTAATATGTTATAATTAACAAATATAATTTAACAAATTCGTTAACCAAATAATTTTTATTTAATTATTTTTATTAATTATAATTCATTCGTCAACCTTGCAGACTCAGATCAAAGAGTTTTTTCGCCCTTATCGCTTCTTCTGATAGTATCATAAATGTTAAAAAAGCCACTTTTGTAAATATAACAATTTTTTTAATGTAATTTTAATTCGTTGTATACCTTAGAGGGTGGGGGCTGCCGCCCCCAACCACCTGCTTATTCTTCCTGTTTTAAATTTGATTTATAATTTGAAATTAAGTAAAAAAAAAAAGTGGAAAAATTTCAGAATTAAAAAAAAATTGTACAGATTTTTATTGATTAAAACAAAGAGGTGGGTACAAACATTTTTCTACTTTTTTTTTTTGGTATCATTAATTGCATACAAAATTGTTTTTCTATCTTTTGTAAATCCTATTCAGTCGAAAATTACAAATATGTTTGTTCACAAACTTAGGACTTATGGGTGAACCAGCGAGTCAGTAACAACTTTAAGTAAGATTGCCATATACAGAAAGTGCATGTTACTGACCAGCGAATCTTTGAGAACTTTTGGTTCAGTTCAGCTGTCACTTAACGCGCAAACTTAAGGAGATGTCAGAATACATCAAAAATTTCACGGCACACTTTTCTAAAAAATGATAATTTTGCTATTCACATTACAATTTTAATACTGTATTTGTCAGTTATTACGGATTCGGTGGCTGATATGTCAAATATTCTGTAAGGAAAAACTTTCGCCAAATTCTTTAAGGATTCTTACTGATTCGCTAGTTACCGCTTAAAGCGCAATAGAAGATATTGTTCTGTTTATATATATTCTGTGGTATAAGTTTAAAACTTTTTTTCTGACTAACATTTATGATTCAATTATACACTTATGCTTATACTTTTGAATTTACGAGTAGCTTAATAATTATTTTTTTAATATTTATATATGATAAAATCTATATAGGATCAAGTTCTCACCGTAATTCACAAGCATTTAAAAAAAGCTACCGTTTGTTTTGTTGAATTCGAGTTTAGCACAAGTTTGAGCATTTTGGCAGTTCGGTCTATAAAGTTTTTTTGCAGTGAATTGCTGTTTAAATTATAGAATAAAATACAAGAGACAAAAATTTAATTAAAAACAAACAAAATTGAATAACTTGTCAGCCGGAACCAATCATTTGAGTGTTGAGGATTACGTAAGAGCCATTACATTGGTTGAAGGAAACGAAATTCAGTCGGTCAATTAATACGAGAGAATCAGTTTACAATATCAAGAAAGATCAAACGATTCCAGGAGAATGGACAGTAAAATCGTCGTACTGGTAGTGGGAGAAATCGATCTTGATCAATGTTGAAAACTTATCTTTTACACGATTTTTATTTGTTCTATAAAATTGGACCCATTTTGAATGGGTTGCACGCATTCTGTTAGGTCTAACCCATCTGATATCCTATACCTTTCCAAATATTTTTGGAATTCCTTCCTTCCACAAATATAATTATTTTTTATGTTATAAAAACACATTTCTTTTCAAATTTGAAGCTATCTGCTGGGTAAACTAGGGCAGGAACAAACTCAGTTTTACATGTTTTTGCTATTTTATCTGTTAAATGCTCTTTCAGGTATATTGAGATTCGCGGGTAAAATGCCATCTATCGGCCAATATATAAACTTAGATCTATTTGACTATAACATCTAAGATAACGGTACTTTAAAAAATTTAATTGAGTGATAATACAAGTTGAACCTAATAACTTTCTAAAATGGTAAGGCTTCTGACGATACTGAACAAAGAACCGAAAGTATAACACTTTACGTGGGAGCCACAAATATCAAATTTGAAAAACTGTCAAAACTAAAATATCGAATGACGGGATAACCAAAGGTTAAAAAAACAACGGGTGAGTTCATGCTGAACTAGCAAAATAATTTGTGAAAACCTTTACTTAATAAGAATTTGTTGAATCATTTCCATTTCCGGCCCCTTTTATGGGCCTAAGAAACCAAAGCAGATAGACGGCTGCTGTTAGCTCAGTATTTAAATTTTACATTTTTGTTTTAAAAAGTTAACAAGTTATTCTATTTTGGGTTTTGAGCTCAAACTTTACCGACATTAATTGTTTAATTAAAAATTGAAATTTACAATTTATTTGTTGACAATGAGAAATACAAACGAATATATTTCGGTATAGCCTTAGTGGGGTTGTGCAAAGTTCAGTTCTGAAGTTAGTTATCTAAACCTGCTCTGTACGCTTTAAAATACACCATTACTCGTACACGGCAATATTGTTGATGATTCTATTCAGAACAAAGTAAAGTGGCATCGCTGACTTGATCCGATTGAACTAAATTAAATAGGGTGCTTCTATTAGATATAGGCCCTATTTTGACTGTAGAATTATAGCAGCTGAAGAGATGGTAGTATGTCTCTCTCGCATCTTTAGAAAATGTTATTCGAATCTGTTTACCAGCCTCAGCAACAGCACGAGCAATACTAAATATTATTATGAATCAACGTATTAGGCCTGTATTACATTATCATACTTATGTGTCATATGAAAACATCAACATATTTATATGATAGTGTAATAGGGATATTAATAGTATTTTTCTGATGAAGTATTTTTCTAATGATATTTATTTTCATGATGCTAAATACTATAATATTTGTTTTGACAGCGGCCCAAAATGGCGGAAAAATTCACCAAAAATGGCTATCACCAAAAATGAATAATCTTTTATTAAGAAAATACAATTTTGTAAAATCAAATATGAATCTTATACTTCGAAGACTCGAATACGTTCGAAATGAATTTACAAATAGTCCTCTAGTATTAAACTATTCAAAAATCTGGGAATTTTATCGGAAATTATACACTGTGGAATTCAAATGCATGATCATCGATTCTTAAATGTTTGATATAATATTTTATATATTCAGTTTGGAATTCTTTTAATAAGTTTTGCTGAACTGCCTTACGATCACGTCTTGAAATCCTTCATTTCACCCAGATTCATTTTTTTTTTTCATTTTCTTCAACAATGCTACAATTGTACTAGCAGAAATTGTTGCTGCGCAAACAGTTTTGGTTTAATATGACGCGAAATATTACTTGAAGTGTAATTTAGCAAAATGATTTGTAGAATTTTTCCTATCGTATTTTTATGTCAGAAAAATATTATTACTTTTCTATGACTTGTAAATATGATAATGTAATACAGGCATATATGCCATTTTGAAAGCTCGCTAAGAAATGTACAACATTTAGTATTTGAAGTATGCGTGTACTTTCTCTAGGGTTCCCAACTGAAGGAAAGGACACTAATTAAAAAAGCTCAATGTAGGGATAATAAACAATATTTTTGTATGGTTGGACATGTTGTGATATACCCAAAATATGAGCGTTTCTCAACATATCTAACCATGCAAAAATATTGTTTAATCTCTACTTTGTAGATTTTTAATTATTGTCCTTCCCTTCAGTTTGGAAACTTTCGCTTTATTCAAATGTATTTCTATTTCGTTTTTTTTTGAGTCACTTGCACTATACGCATAATTTTTGTTGGTTTCCATTTCGAATTCGAATTATGTAGTATGCAAGTTTGGTGCATTTTGTGTTCGTTTTTCTCGTATATAATTTGCAATTTCGCTCGTACCGGATTTTCCGTTCCTTTTTTTACATGCAATTTTTGACTTCCCCCGCTATAGATGTTTTTACATCAAAAATAAACAAATATGTATCCGTTATTTTTAATGAGGAATACGAAAAATATTAAAATCAAGTGGGATATACACAAACATATTATATCAAACTACTCTTGAATTTTTGTTATGTACCTAATACATTACTGGACGTGTTCAATCGGGCAAAAATGATAAAAAATATCATGATATTTTATCGCATCCTAACTTAATTTCGTAATACTGTACGTCAAACCCGATTGAACAACCAAAATTGATAAAAAATGATAAATGGATTTTAAATGTTACATTTGATTTTAAATCGCTTTGTAAAATTCAATAAACTTGTTTTGTCGTCAGATTTTTAATTAAATGTATATATTTTTTAATTATTTTTTTTTATAAATTATTTTGATATTGAAACTATTTGGTTTTTATCTAAATATTGGAGACACAAATAATTTTAGTTTGAGTTTAGTTGTGTTTATATTCTCAGACAAAACTTCGAAATATAAATTATTATTTATATTTAAATAAATAGGTGACTGTGTAAATACCATATAAATATCTTAAAAAAGCTAATTTAATTTAATTTAAGTACCGTAAAGAAAATAAATTCAAAATTGACAGCTGGAACCAAGAAAAAAGTTGGGTTTTTTGTGTGATAAATGAGTGCGTTTAATGCCAAAAGTGATAAAAAATATATTTTTATCATTTTTGCCCGATTGAACACTAGGACTATGTGTTGAAATTTTTTGAAAAATTTGTATTCTTAGTCTTTAAACCTTCTTGAGAATGGTGACCTAACCGTAGGAGATTTTTGTTTTGTAAACAACTAAAAATAAACGTATTCAATTATTATAAACTAAATAAAGAAAAAAAAAATTATTAAAATTAAAAACTTAGAAAATAACGTAACAAGAAAACAAAAAAAAAGGCGACAGCGTTGCCTATGTACAGGATTAATTATGTTAATTGTTATTTTTATAGAAAAAAGTTCGAATTGCCTAAATGAAAATAAACATGTAATCAGGAGGAATAAGTGTGTATTTAATGCGCAACAAGAAGACTACAACAAAAATGCGTTCTTAATTAAATGTTAAATAAATGTAATGAGAAGTTTTTTATGTAAATTCTCCATAAGTAAATTACGAAAAGCATATTTAAGTGCGTATTTTATTGTTTTATTATTTTTTGTGTTGTTGCTAGAATTTCGTTGAAATTGTGAATAATTTAAGGAAAATTTTACTTATTTCAAAGAAAACAATACCACAATTATTCCTGTAAGTACGTAAATAATTTTGTTTTGGTACAAAACCGGCTGATTGTTATCCTTAAAAGATAAAACAGCACAGAAATAAGTTACACTTACTTAAAATATAATAAACCAAAAAATGAATAAATTATTCAAAGTTTATATTTTGTTGAGACGATAAAAATTAAATTAGATGAAAAATTCTTTAAGTTATAAATTTGGTCTTATATAATATTATAGAAAACAGAAAAAAAAATTGAAAAGAATCAAATTCAAGTTTATTTCGTTTTTCATTTTATTAATGTTTCGCTTGTTGTTTAATTTGGTTTCGTATTATGTTTACACAGAAAAAAAAAAAAATAAAGTGAAATAAAATAAAAAGCTTTATATAATTAGGAGCAACAACAAAATAATTTTCTCTTTTTATGATTTAATTTATTTTAATAACATTTCTTCGTTTTGTTTGTGGAAGTAAAAAAAAAAATTAGCAGAGCGAAATAAAAGAAGTAACAGCAAAAATAAAATGACAATTTTTTTATTTTTAAGATGGAAAGAAATAAGATTAGGAAAACTCTTTCATTTGCTTTGTTTTCTTACGTCCTTAATTAGATTTTTCGTCTTAAGTGTAATAATGAAATATTGGCGTAGCGTTAGAAATATATTATTATATTTTCGCTTGTTTAATTTATTGGTTTATATTTGGTTTTACAGTGATCAATAAAAATAATAAATGCAACTCGTATTATTAGTACTATACAGTTAAGGCTACACCAATATTATATGATTCTACATTGTGCTAGGTTATGTGTTTAACCTTCACTTCGTGCAGTGGGGTCTAGTTGACTCCAAAGCTAATAGAACCTGAATAACAAATTATTTATCGAGTTTTGAACAAATTGCTTCTAGAAAGGCTTCAATCAAGACCATTTACATACATTTTACAAAAAACCACATAAAAATCGGTTGATTTTATGGGATTTTTTTTGCAGTCATGAAATGTAGACAGGCGAGTAACCGTGTAGTGGGGTCATTTTAACCCCATAGAAATCTCAATTCATTTTATATTGCGAAATTAGGTTTTACAAAAGTTATTGCGATTTTTCTAACAAATTTCTATGTTTGTGTTATTTTTGCACTATTATCAGAGATTTTATTATATTAGAGATATACAAAGCCGTATATATTTTTTCTACTGATCATTTGTTGTTGTAAAATCACATTGAAACCCTGGATGTGTGTTAGTTTAAATTGTCGAATGGAAATATACGAGAAAACAATACATTTGCATTTTTCATTTGGTTTTTTTTTATCATTTTTGTAGATCTAGCTAGTATGTACTGATATTACATTATAGAATGGAAAATAAAACAAAAATAATGTATGAAATTTTAAGCTCGAAGGTGAAAAGAAATAAACGAGAAAAATTATTATCGTATGTTATACCACAAGACGATCGAAAATTTTCGATTATACGAGACGTATTGCCTGAAACACCACGAGACCGAAGGTCGAGTGGTGTTTTGCAAAGGCAATACGTCGAAATAAGAGAAAATTATCCATTGTCGTGTGGTATACAGGAGACTATATCTTGAATAATGTCGATCCATTTTGGATTTATTGAAGTCGATAACTGGAAACTGACATATATAAACAGAATTGTTGTTTTTTCTTTTGTCAAATTTCAAATTTGCTAAGCCTACACGATTTTAATTATGCTACTACATTTTACAAATGTTTATATAATCGATTATACAAAGGCTTATATAATCGATGTAACCATAGTTACTATATTTTAACTATTAGAAAAACCAGGCATACATTGATTTTTATAATTTAATGAGTGATATAGTCGATGATATACAACCAAAAACACCAAATTTAAATTGCAAGTGACAACCTATCTTTGTTTTACTATTTTTAATTTTTCCGGGATATTTTGGACATACCATATTTTTATTGTTTCTGTTTTAAATGATTTTAAAATATTTTGGTAGTGTTGATTTTTTTATATTTTTTAAAGAAAACGTTTAAATTTTGTATTAACGTAAATTAATATAATGGAATTTCATTAGTTTTCAATGTATATATTTAAGAATATATTTATATGAACTTTTAAAAATTGGGGCCAATTTATGACGAATAAACTGGTTGACGACCATTGAGATTTGGATGTGGACTGATATTTTCTTACGTCTTGGAAACCCCGAGTCCGCTCTTTTGAAATCAACAGAACCTTTTGATATCAATTTAACTGGGAAGTTTTACGTGGATCAACACGGTCGACATATAGTTTTCTAAGTAACAGCACATTCCTCGTTGTGATCCTTGATTTCTTATACATGGTTAAACGGGAGTTCAACTATATTAAATTTTATTTTTTCTGCTAATATTTTGAACAGTTGAGGTTTTTTACGGGTGAAGATCATCACCCCAGCGATTAAACGAGATTAAAACTCAGTAAAAGATCGATACTTAATTTAAATTACTATATATATTTTATTTGTTTAATTATACATGTAGATACATATTGAAAAACTAACTATTTAAAATTGACATTTTTGATTGTGAAATGTATTTTTTTACTGCCCATTTACAATGTTTTCGCAACAATACTAAAATCATAAAATCTAATATTTCATTATGGTGATCATAACATCCGTTGTTATGATTTAAAATAGTTTCAAATTCGAATCGCGATTTCGTAATTTCAATACATTTTTTTTTAATATATTGTTTAATATTTTTGATATGTCCAGTGTTATTAAAGATTTTATGAAAAATATTTACACAACATTTTGAAAAATTAAAAAATATTTCAGATGGGGCATTTAAGCTTCCAAAATCAGAATTTTTAGAATAATTTTTAAAATAGATGAAACGCTCATTTTTAAGAGTTATTTTTTCTTCGCTTTTAGTAAGTAATAGCTCACACGAATTACATTTTATATTTTTATTAGATTTAAAAAAGACATACCCAATGTAATATTTAAGTGGAGCATCGTCTACATCTCCATCTCCATTTAAATTAGACTCTGGGAGCACAAGTAAATCTTCAAATTCAAAATTTTCATTCTGGTTTGAATCATCGGATGGTATTGAGTTTTCAGTTATGTCTCTTGAATCAGGTGTTGTGTATACTTAATAATTCTCCAATTCGTTGAGACTAGATGTATCTTCTTCGTCATCATTTTCACAATTTGCAAGATTTGTGTTTTTTAATAATCTTAAGCACATTATCTGGGCAACCGTTCTGCTGAACTCCAAAACCGATGGATTTTTACAATGTCCTCCTTTCCCTCGAATAACCGAAAACATATTTTCAAGCGGATCTTGATTAAATCTTGAAGTTATTATGAATCTATCACAGTTATCTTTAAATAAATCATTAGATAACTGGAGAATTGTATTTATTGTTGTTATTAACCCTTTGAAACAGAAATTGGGACTTTTTTTCTGACATTTTAAACTGCCTATGTATAATTTCTTAGAAACCAAATTTTCAACTACGTGATTATTATACTTCAAAGCACATTGGTTAATATTTTTTGCATACAAATTTCTGCTATTCAAATTATCGAACAATTTATCTAATTTTTCACAAAAGTTGGCTGTTGCAAGAGCATATTTTTTATTTTCGATAGAAAATTTATCAAGCTCATACATTGTTCTTATTGCAGCAGCTACAGTCCGACTGAAAATTTGAGTTGCCAATGCAACTCGCATTTTTTCGAACGTATTTGGATATAAATGGCGATAAGTAATCTTAGGACATAG
Organism: Tipula vernalis; assembly: GCA_958295665.1. Classification (NCBI taxonomy): domain Eukaryota; kingdom Metazoa; phylum Arthropoda; class Insecta; order Diptera; family Tipulidae; genus Tipula; species Tipula vernalis. Next base: position 270,370,832 of record OY282558.1, read on the forward strand.
TTTTGTAGAACTATTTTTTTCCGTATCGTATAGTTCTCTTAATACTCCCCAGCTAACTACTCCATCAGGCGTTTCAATATTTGCTTGCATTAAATTATTTCTAAATGATTTCATTAGATGTGGAACATCAAACATGGCATAAATTTGTCTGTCTGCACAACTCATTTTAAAAAATGGGGTTTCGTCAGTTATGCTTAACAATTTGTACGCCTTTCTATTGTTTGATCCTTGATCACATACTACAGCTTGCACAACAAATCCAATATGATCTAACAGTTTAATGTTTTCATTAATTAATTTTACCAAATGTTCACCAGATATTCCTTTGGCCGAAGTATAGTATGATAAAACATATTTGTATTTAGAAAATAATCCACGGACCATAAACACCAACACATATTTTGCCACCTCAGGTTTTCTTTCAGTTCCATCATCTGTGTATCCTTGAATTAAATCATTTTTTATGTCATACTCCAAATCTCGTCGGATGTTCAATTCATCGAACATCAAAACTGCCTAACGATTTTCAATTGATAAATTCGCAATTTTTTTTTTTAAATTTTCGACAACATTTTCATTTAGTCCGGGTGCAAGGTTTTTAATTGGCATCCAATTTATAATTGAACTCTTAGATGGTAAATTTAATTTTAAATTGTCTCGAAGAAATCTATAACATGCTGGAGATATAAAATATACGTTTTGGGCTATGTTATGCTGTTCTTGAAGATATTTAGAGGTTTTTGAATTTCGACATAAAATCATTTTTGCAAAATATTTTGCAGCCAAACTTAAATTTGATTCATCAATCTGTTTCCGCGTGTGTTGTGATTGTAGTTTTTTATTAGGAATTAATTTTCTCTTATTTTGAAATTGTAGGTAAATTAAAGTTTTTCGATTTTTTATGTACTTAGTTTTCAATATGTCGTAATGTTTTTTTAATGATAAATATTTTTTTTTATATAATTCACTAATTTTAATATATTTTATACAGTTAGTGCAATCTGCTTCGACACTGCAAGATGTATTTGAATAATATCTAGGAGATTTTATGTTCTCAAAGTCGAAAATACTCATTTCGGGCAATGTCCCACTGTCTTTATATCCATATGTTTTTATATTTTGATGAATTTTCAGGCAGATTTAAATCCGAAGATGAGTTACCGGCCATTGGCATTGAATCAACAACTACACTCTCATCCATCAATACCATATCAGGGTCACCTAAATATAATTTTGGGATAACATTTTTTTTTAATTTTCGTTTTCCTTTATCGGTCTCATCGAAGTGCTTTTCACAAATAATTAATTTTTTTTTAAACTATCATGTGACAATGAGCATTTGTCAAACCAAATTTGAAAAAATGGAGAATTTTGTTCCGGAAAACCATAAAACTTTCTATAAGGATGGCTGCGTCGAGTGGCTTTACAATTCACAACAGCGCATGGGATTCCACTAACCATGTGGTTTTCTTTATCAAAAAACGCCATTATAGAAATGAGTGCATAAGACAAATATTAAACTAAAATAAGTTTTTACGTGACGAGAAAATAACTGTTTCTAAAAAATATGAACAACTGAAAAGGAACTTATTTTCTGTTACACATTTATCGAAAAACTCGATTCGTCAAATATATGTATTTAAGAAAATTAAGAACTAAATTGTTATTCTAATTTGTATTTTCGATATTAGAAACTAAAATTTAAACAAATTAAATTATTTTGTACTAAAATCAAGAATTATTGTTGCACTGTTTGCGTAACTCATCCACACCATATGAATTTTCTAGTCAAACTAAAAAATATTTTTTTAATGCAATGATTGAAAAATAGAGCGTGGAAAGGGTAATAGAGAAAAAACAGTATTAAAATTTGTATATGTGTGTTCTCTTGTATACTATATGCAATATAAAGAATTTATACCAATACATTACCAGGGTCAGAATAATTTACAACACAATGCCATAATAGAAAAACGTATATACTTTGTATATCTCTAATATAATAAAATCTCTGCTATTATGCAACAAAATTATGTACGAACACAAGCGGTTTTGATAAATTTTATTTTTCTGTAGTTTCGTCGGTTTGTTGCTTTTTAACTTTAAATTTTTAAAGGTAAGTTGGTTTTATTATAATTTTTTAATGTATTCAGTTCGGTTCTAATAGACTTACCCTTTCTAGTAGTGTATTTTATTGTCTTGAATTACTATAAAATTTTTGTTATTTTTTGTTTAGCTCAAATTTTATATTATATTTATTGGCATAACACGAAAGTCAGTATCTGTGGTTGGTGAAAGTTCGTCGAAGAAGATAGTCGTGTTTTTTCTATCCTCTTCAAAAATTTAATTTTATTTTTGTGTTTTATTTAAATAGTAATATGTATATATTTTATATATATACATAGATATATACAGACTAATTTTAAATTTTAAATTAAATTCTAATTAAATTAAATTTTAGTGTAATAATAATCAAAGTGTAGTGAAAATAATTAAAGTGTAATTTTGGAAAATGCAATCCACCGCGATGCATTTCTCAGGCAATGTTTTAGAGTGCATGATTTGATATTTTGCGGATTGTACATAAAATCAAAGTTCAATTTTTAATTACTAAAGTCTAATATTTAGATAGTATTGAAATAAATTTTAACTTATATAAAATAAGTCGCAGTAAATTTGATATTAGTGTCAAGAACCAATATCAAAGCAACCGTACACGACGTATAATAAAATAAGGATGCCATGATAATGTATTCTAGAACGATGGAAAATGAGTTTTGTTTTTCGAGAGTAATATTCGAACCGCCGCAACGTGAACTACTAACGTCTTAGTTCTATTTTATATTAATAAATTGTTTTGTTTTGTTATATTAAAGAATCATAATTTCTCATTCTAATTTAATTCATATTAAATTACCCCTGCCGTTCTCCGAACCTTTGCCTATCTGACAAATTCAGATGTGGGGTTTCCAAAAATTGTCAAAGTGAAATTTCTGGAATTCCTTACCAAAAAAAAAAAAAAAAAAAAAAAAAAAAAAAAAAGAAATCGCGTAAAATAAAATTCCGCCGAAAATTACAAAAAAAAAAAAAAAAATAAAATGCCGAGTTTCAATCATTTAAGAGTTGAAACATTAAGAAATAAATGTAAGAATGCTGGACTACCTACAACCGGTAACAAAAAAAAGTTAATTGAGCGACTGGAAGAATCTTATAGTGACGAGGAATGCGACGCTGAGGACAAGACAATGGCTAATCGAATATTCGAGTTGGAAAAAGAAATTTCAATTTTGAGAACGTCATCAATTGCGTCATCGCCGTTTATTAACACGATTCCGAATTCTCAATCAATTTCATTTGATCCACCACACACGCAAGTTTTGTCACATCCGTTTGAATGTGTGACTTCATCACAATTTTCGTCTACTATTACTCCGACGCAACAAAGTTATTCGAGCTTACCCAGTCAGCAGTTTATAAATAATAATGCAACATCGGGCATTGTTGGACCGACACAATATTTAAATGCGAATGTGATCAATCCAGGTTGCCGTGCAACAACGAGTGTTACGTCGTCGTGTTATGTCACGGATACGCTCGTAAGACCGATTTCGTCTAATTATACTACTCAACCGCTGACGAATGGGGTATCGGGAATGGTTGGGTCATCCATTCCATATTTTCAAGCGACATCAGATCAACAATATGCGCCGAATGTTGGAGTTGGTATCCCATATTACCAGCCTGGATTCCAACATGTTCCTAATCCCCCGTACGGGTTAACAAGACAACCAATGCCAACAAACAACTTTAATACAAATACGATGGATCCGATGTATAGAAACGTGCCAAATGTTGGGTTTCCAAACGTTTATCATGGCAATCCGTTCAGTAATGTGAAGGACGTTATGTCAATCCTTCCGGAATTTAATCCGTCATCGTCGTTGTCAATGAGCTCAGTCAAATTTATTCAGAAAATTGACAATCTGAAGAATGCATATTGCTGGGATGACCGAGTTGTGATTTTTGCGGTTCAATCGAAGCTTTTAGGACCCGCAAAATATTGGATTGACGGCGTTCAAGAAGTATTTGGTACGTGGCAACAATTTAAAAATAAATTTCTTCAGGATTTCCCGTGCGAGATGAATGTTGCAGACGTTCATATTGAAATGATGGAGACAAAACGTAAATTTCACGAAACACCCGAGGAGTATTATTATAAGATGTTGTCTCTGGGAAGAAAAGGTGAACTTTCAGACGATTGCATTGTTAAATACACAATAAATGGGATTAACCATGATGATTTGAAAAAGCAGATATCCAAACCATTTTCAAATTGTAACGAGTTGCTGACCGCCATCAGAGGATACGTCAATTATAATCCCATAATCCAAAGAACATCGACACCCGCATCAAAACCGTTTATTACAACGCCGAAAACTAACCCGTTCACGTCATCATTGAAACCTCAATCATCGAATTCATCCGAGTCATCAAATTATGCAAAACGGCTGATACCTAGAAATGCAGATTCCAATTCCATGATCTGCTACAATTGTTTCAACCCGGGACATTTGTCAATAAAATGCCCAGAGCCACCGAGAAGAGAACGTTGCATGAATTGCCTTCGAACGACACACCAAACCGCTGCATGCCCAGATAAACGAAAAACTATTACCGAATCGAAAACGTTTGCCAAGCCAAATGTCGCTAAAATTGAGGAAAAATCGGTACCAACCGCCGTCGTCGACGATTTCATTTCAAAAGAAATCAAAATAAATGGTAAAGAGACTTCTTCATTCGTGGACCCCGGTAGCAATCGAACCTTGATCCGTAAGTCATTCGCCGAAAATATGAAACCGAAATTTGATTGTTCCATCGTTCTTACTGGATTTGCTGGTGGTCAATACGTGTGTCAACAATTTATTGCCGCAACCATAGACGTCGATAACAATACGTACTATTCGGATGTTCTTGTCGTAGAGGACGAATTTATTTCCGAAAATGTATTGTTGGGCCGTGACATTTTGTGTAAAGAAGGAAATCGACTTGTAATCGAAGGGGACCGTTGTACAATTGAGATTACGGAAAATCTAAACGTGGAAAGGATTTAAGCGTAACCGAACAAAGTCAACTAAAATGTTTGCTGTCGTCACAGTCCGATGTTTTTGCTTCAGCAGTATCGGAGTTAGGCAAGTGTACCCTAACAAAGATGGAAATTAAACTAACCACCGACATACCGATAAATATCAAACCGTATCGTATCGCTTTCGCAAAAAGACCGATTGTTAAAAATATTGTGGACGAATTGTTACAGAACGATATTATTCGACCTTCTGATTCTCCGTACGCCTCGCCCATTGTCTTAGTCGATAAGAAGAATGGCGAAAGTCGAATGTGTGTTGACTATCGACAGTTAAACAAGATCACCGTAAAGCAGCCATACCCGATGCCTATTATCGACGATCTGTTGGCACGCCTGTCTGGAAATAAATATTTCAGTACATTGGATTTGAAAATGGGCTATCATCAGATCGAAGTCGACGATGAATCAAAGAAGTACACCGCTTTCGTAACGACAGAAGGACATTACGAATATAATCGAATGCCGTTTGGTTTAGTCGACGCACCATCCGTATTTCAAGCCATGATGAATAAACTCGTTTCGATGATAAACCCTGGAGAAGTGATTGTGTACCTCGACGATGTAGTGATCCCGAGTAAAACCGTTAAAGAGGGATTGACACGACTACACAAGTTCTTCACTGTTGTACGACAAGCCGGATTGACTCTTCGTTTGGATAAGTGTAAATTTCTTGCAACTGAGATCACCTTTTTGGGCCACGAAATTAGTGAGAAAGGAATGTTTCCCGGAGAAGGTAAAGTTTGTGCCGTCAAGAATTTTTCTCAGCCGTCGACAGTTACCGAAATTCGACGATTTTTGGGTCTCACCGGATTTTTCAGAAAGTTTATTAAGAATTATTCATTAATTTCGAAGCCGCTCACCAATTTGCTACGAAGTCCGAAGATAAAAACTTTAATTGGGGAGAAGCGCAGCAACAAGCCTTTTTGAAGTTAATCGAGCTTCTTTGTGACAAACCGTGTCTTACACTTTACGATCTCGCCGCTCAACACGAACTACACACCGACGCGTCTAGTGTTGGTCTCGCTGGAGTCCTATTACAATCGATAGACGGAAAGACGTGGAAGCCGGTCATGTACTATAGTCGTCATTGCACAGCTGCTGAGCAAAAGTACCACAGCTACGAATTAGAGGTTCTCGCCGTTGTGGAAAGTCTTGATCGATTCCGAGTATATCTTCTTGGAAAACGATTCCGTCTTGTCACCGATTGTTCTGCCATCGCACGTCTAAGAGAGAAAACGGAGATGATACCGAGAATCGCACGATGGTGGATGCGACTACTTGAATATGATTTCGAGACAATTCACCGACCAGGAGATCGCATGACTCACGTCGATGCATTAAGTCGATCTCCAAACGAACCAGCGAGAGAAATGGAGACTGCCGGTTTCATAATGAAAATTGGAATTGATCAGAACGACTGGCTTCTTACTATGCAGCTCCAGGACGAAAATTTGAAAAGAATTCTTGCCGTACTCAACGGCTATCAGAAGTCCGACGATGAAAAGCAGTTGAAAGAAGAATTTCGACTTAAGGATAACCGTTTATTTCGGAAGGAGGGAGGCGAACTGAAATTTGTTGTACCAAAAGCAGTTAGATTTCGGGTAGTACAACATTTTCATGATAACATGGGGCACTTTGGTATCGAGAAGACAATCGAACGAATTAAAGAAAATTTGTGGTTTCCGAAAATGTGCCGATATTTAAAATCCTATATTGCTGCATGCGTCGAATGTTGCTATATGAAAGCCAAAAAAGGAAAACCCGAAGGTCGCCTACACTTTGGAGCAATGGAACCGATACCGTTTCGGTTGATGCATATTGGCCACCTCGGACCGTTTGTGAAGAGTAAACATGGAAACACATATATTATTGCTATGTCTGACGCTTTTAGTAAATTTCTAATCGTGAGAGCCGTTCGAAATACGAAAACAGCACCAGTAATAAAATTTTTGAACGACCTCACCGCTTACTTTGGACTACCGAATCGTATCGTCAGTGATAGAGGTACGTCATTTACGTCTAAAACCTTCGATGAATATTGTGAGCGTTACAATATTCAGCAAATCAAAACGGCGGTCCGAACTCCTCGTGCGAACGGACAAGTAGAAAGAGCGAACCAGACAATTTTGTCATTCATTTGTGCCTCTGTCGAGAATGTGAAAGATTGGGATGAAACACTTCGAGATTTACAGTGGACCATCAATTCTCAAAAGAATTCGACAACGGGATTCAGTCCAAATGAACTGGTGTTTGATTTTACGTTGAACGATATAATACAGAACAACTTGGTCGCTGCTTTGAACGAAGATCGTGAATTTGAGCCAGAATGCGACAGCTATCAAAAGAGAGAACAAGCTCTACAGAACATTATGAAAGAAAGAGAAAAGTGGAAAGAAAGATTCGACCGAAAACATACCGAAACCAAGAAATACAGTGAAGGAGACTTAATCGTCATCGAAAATGAAAAGTCCTCAACCGGCGAATCACGAAAGTTGGATCCGAAATTTCGTGGACCTTATGTAGTGTCAAAAGTTCTGGGAAATGATCGCTATGTGGTGGAGGATATCAAAGGCATGCAAATTAAGTCTCGAAAATTTAATTCCATATACTCATCCGACAAAATGAAGTCTTGGTGCAGTTCATCGCCTGAATTGGATGGTATCGAAGATGGAAATTGTTCTAGTGACGACGATTGGATCGAGGACGAACCAATGTCAGGTACGGCCGAACTGTCAAGAACCAATATCAAAGCAACCGTACACGACGTATAATAAAATAAGGATGCCATGATAATGTATTCTAGAACGATGGAAAATGAGTTTTGTTTTTCGAGAGTAATATTCGAACCGCCGCAACGTGAACTACTAACGTCTTAGTTCTATTTTATATTAATAAATTGTTTTGTTTTGTTATATTAAAGAATCATAATTTCTCATTCTAATTTAATTCATATTAAATTACCCCTGCCGTTCTCCGAACCTTTGCCTATCTGACATTAGATTTTATTTTTACGCCCACTTATTTGTATTCTTATGTTTGATTTTGTGTACATTGTACAATCGATACTAATGCATACTTATAATTTGGTATAAAAAAGGGCCAACAATATGTTTGTGTAGCTGTCTCGTTTACTCTCTGCACGGTTTCTGTGAAGGAAGTACAAACAACAATGAAAAAGAGAATCGTTGCGTTGGTTTTGATACAGTTGTCACAAATATTTTACTATTGTGTATAATTGGCACTAATACATGCATACAACTTGATTTATATATGGCAGGATCAACAATATGGTTGTACAGCTGTCTCATTCGTTCTTTACACGGATTCTGTTACGGAAATGTAGTATGTTTTGTTGGTTTTTGTATTATAATGTACAAATAACAACAAAAAAAAAAAAAATTTTTTTTCGTTGGTGTTGATACAGTTGTCACAATATTTTACTGTATTATCTTGATAAATAGTTTAGGTGTGTTTATATGTACTATAAGGTCTACTGCTACGCACATGAAAGATAGTAGAAAATATTTACCGTCAATGTGTGTTGGTGGTTTTAGTATATAAGATATTGTTACTTGTATGCTGGTGTTGTTATCTCTTTGTGTTTCTGTGTATTCACGAAACAACTATGATATTATTGAAATCATGCATCATGTGAACACAATGAGATTTTGTATATTCGACTCAAATAGGATTTTTATACTTTGTATAATCGAATTGGTTTGACTCGAATTGGAATTGAGAGCTGTCTTATACAATTCATTTAAATGGTTTATTTAGGTAGAATTAATAATTTTTTTTCAGGGTATTACATACTGAATCAAATTGTTTTCTAATTAATTTAATTAATATTATAAATTATAAATTGACTAAATAAATAAATAAATAGATAAATAAAATGCGAATTTAGAAATGTTGATTTAAGTTAAGTTAAGATTTGATTTTTAACACAAAATGATGAGTTCATTTATGTGGAAAAAGTGGAATTATGTTAAAAAATTTTGGAAGGCTATAAATGTTTTTGAGTTTAATGGTTGTCTTAATGGATTTATTGAAATTTAGATGGTGGGATGCACACACAATCGTCATAATTACGTATATGACACATCGATAAATTTTTAAGTAAGTAAGGTTTCATTTTCATTGCATTTATTTATTGTTTTATTTACTTTGCATGCTTGAATTGGCAGGGAATGAGGTTCGTGAACTGAGTTAAAATTTTGAATATACATATTTATATTTATTTATTAATAAGAGATCAATTTTCTGAATTATTGATTAGGTGCAGGATTTTGGTGGCGGAGATCTCTTCAATAGGTGAATGATGCTAATTGGATTTTAATTTAGGTATGTCGTCTAATATTTTATAAGTTTTATTTTTGAGTTGCGAAAACGATTAAGGTGAAGGAAATCATTTGAGTATGTACACTATCAGACATAGTGTAACACTAAGTTGGTTTAATGACTAATGTGTTACATAAAAACATGGGCGCAACGAGTGTTTTGCCCAGCTCAGTCTGGTAGAGGGAATCAAGATATGGTCGTAGGTACCAAAAGAAAACACTTCGTCGCTCCATTTCAACAACAACAAAAAAAATTACTAATATCGTCACGTCATTTCCAAATTACACCACAGCGTCACTGTCCCTTATTAATATTCAGAAATTTTACACATCATTGTAAACAAAATAACCATATAAGTATTTAAAATAATATAAAAATAAAATTACCAACCAACCTCACGAATATCGACGCTCTTCCAGTCCGCAAACCACAATATAACGCTCCCAAATCCGTAGCCACGAGGGAACAAAATCAGTCAATCAACACACAATAGCAATCAAAACCGCTGCCAATTGTGAATAGCAATCAAAACCGCCGCCACGTTTGAATCAATCCACTAATACAATAAAACCGCAGCCACATGTGAGTATGAACCATAAACCGCCGCCATGTGTGAATAGAAATCAAAACCGCAGCCACGTGTGAACAGCAACCAAATCCGCCGCTACGTGTGAACAGGAACCAAAAACTGCCGTAGAATAGCACAAAAACCGCCGCCACGTGTGAACAGGAACCAACACCGCCGTAACTAGCAACCAAAACCGTCGTCACGTGTAAATCAATCCGCTTACGATAAAACCGCAGCCACGTGTGAACAGCAACCAAAAACCGCCGCCACGTGTGAACAGGAACCAAAACTGCCGTAACTAGCAACCAAAACCGTCGTCACGTGTGAATCAATCCGCTTACGATAAAACCGCCGCCACATGTGAATATGAACCAAAAACCGCCGCCATGTGTAAATAGAATACAAAACTTATTTCTTTATTTTATTAACAGTTTATTATTTATTTTATACACAGTTTTATTATAATGTTTTTGGTTTTTTTTTTTTATACACACAAAAAAAAAATTGGAAATAATAAACCAAAAATGTATCGTTAATTTTTATTTTTTTATTTTATACACCAAAACAAAATTCAATCCGCCATTACCCAAAATAATATTTAAAACAGCTAATATTATAATACAATTTAGTCTTAATTATTTATGTATGTATATTAAAGTCCTTAAATACATGACAAACAAAAAAAAAAAATGTATTTATTTTTAGATACTTTACAAAAAAAAAATTAATTAAATTTATTATATATGATATATAAATTGTTTTTTTTTTTTTAAATATACTTTCCTCATATGAGGTAATTCACCGACTGCCTCTCGAATTTTTTTTCTAAAGTACAACACGAAACACCATAACATTCCTCTCTCTTTCTTTCTTATATCTTCCTCAAAAAAATTTCCCTGTATTATATTTCTTTTTGTCCAACGAACACCCAAACCAGAAAACATTCCGAACAAGAATTAATTCAATATCAAATCAAAGCAAAAACAACTCCGAAAAGGAATTGTTTCAAATCGTGGGGACGTTCTCACGAATCCCTGAGATAGTCTCAAAAGCCGGGCCATTCACATCACCGATTAAGTACGAATATCGCGTATGTGGTACAATCCCATATATTTCCCCGTTTTATCCAAAATTTGAAAAGCAACTCGACCTACTTGGTTGCCTACAGTACCCTCTATATATCTAGGTGCCAGTTTAGCTGAAAAATGTTTTGACGCTTGACTTTGAGGAAAATTCCTAACCAACACCGTTTCTCCAGGTTGAATATTTCTAACCCGACTACGTAAATTATAACGAGTTGCATTACGATTGTACGCCTCTTTTAGGTGACTTAAAACCAATTTCTGACAAATTGTTAATCGATCTGACTTCTCTGGAATCTGTAAATTACGCTCACTCAACATTTGTAATTGTTTCAATAATTGATATTCGTTTCCGTGCCGAATATAATGTTGCCCATAAATTAAATAATGTGGAGAAAATTGAGTACTACTGTGAATAGTATTACGTAAAACATTAGTAATCTCCGGAAGATGCTTGTCCCAAAAGCGATGATCGTCATCCACATACATACGAATGGCTTGAATTAAACTACGATTCACTCTTTCTGCCGCATTTGGTTGTGGTGTATACTTAGGGGTAAATAGGTGGTTAATACCATATTTCTGTAAAAGATTACCAAATTTGTGTGACACAAATTGAGAACCATTATCCGTTAGGATCATTTGTGGCACAGAATATACTAAAAATATTTCACTTTCTAAATAGCTGCAAATTGTACTAGTTAAAGCATTTCGCATAGTTTTAAGAAACACGTATTTAGAAAAATGATCTAGCGTTACCAATAAGTAAACATTTCCATTACTTGATCTTGGTAATGGTCCTAACACATCGACGTACAACATTTGCATGGGGCGTTCGCTAGTCAATGGAGTACCCATCTGTGGTTGAGTTTGATAATTCACGGCTTTATTCATTTTGCACAATTGGCAAGCTTGAATAAATGTGTTTACGTCATTTGCCATGTTAGGCCAAAAGTAAAAGCGTCTAATCAACTCTAATGTTTTTACAACACCCGAGTGTGCCGATATGAGTGATTCATGATACTCCCTAAAGATCTCCGGACGTAATGCTACTGGCACTAATAATTTCCAAAGAGGCAAATCATTTATGGATTCGTTTGGATAATGTACTCTAACATACAATTTACCATCCTGAACAGAATAGCGGTCACTTTGGTCGTCTAAGTTTTTGGCTTTATTTAGTAAACTGATATATTCATCCGACAAAAATTCTGGTGCGTTCAGATCAATAGGGGATATTGGTAAGGTTTGATTATGATCACGATGATGGGTAACCGAATCCATAAATGCTCTCGATAAAGTATCTGGCACAATATGGTGTGAACCTTTCCGATGTAATATTTTAAAAGTAAAACCCTGGAGCTTTAGAGACCATCTTGCCAGCCGACCAGACAAATCCTTTTGATTCATAAGCCACCTAAGGCTTGCATGGTCGGTGATGATAGTGAAAGCGTAACCCTCTATGTACGCTCTGAATTTCTTAATACTCAGCACAGCCGCAAAACACTCAAGTTCAGTAACTGAGTAATTGCGCTGTGCTGAGTTCAATTTTTGCGACATATACGCAATAGGGTGCTCTTCACCATCATCACCCACCTGCCCCAACACACTACCAACACCTGTAAGACTAGCATCGCAATGAATAATAAATGGTCTATCAAATTTGGGATGTGCTAGTACTGGTGCGGCACACAAGACTTGCTTAATTGAAGTAAACGCTTGTTCAGCTTCAGAAGTCCATCTGAATTTGACTTTCTTTTTTAATAAATCAGTTAGAGATGACGTAATTGATGCGTAGTTGTTAATGAACCTCCGGTACCATCCCGACATTCCGAGGAATCTACGTAATTTCCTTAAAGTATTTGGTACCGGAAAATCGATAATGCCCTTTATTTTATCCGGATCAACCTTTAGATTACCATCCCCCACAACATATCCTAAGTATTTGATGTTTTTAAGTACGAATTTGCTTTTATCTATATTTATCGTTAATCGTGCGTCCTTCAAAAATTTACCAAGCTGCCTTAATAAATCAATATGTTCGTTAAAGCTCCCTGACGTAACCAACAAATCGTCTAAATAAACGAAAATACGATCGTGGAATTGTGCTGGAACTACCCGGTGCATCAAGCGGCACATCGTTTGGGGCGCGTTGCAAAGCCCAAATGGCATTACCGTAAATTGATACAAGGGACGACCAGGAACGGTAAATGCGGTCTTATCTCGGGACTCCGGAGTCAGCGGAATCTGCCAAAAGGCATCCTTCAGATCGATACTGGATATAAACTTCGTTTGGTCCAGCCGACTCAGGAGTCCGTCGATAATAGGCAATGGGTACGCGTCCCTGATCGTCACCTCGTTCACCTTACGTGCGTCCAAGCATAAGCGACGCTTACCGTTGGGCTTTGACACTAATGTCACCGGGGAGCTCCAGGCACTATGAGATTCTTCAATGACCCCCAGCTCAATCATTCGATCCAATTCTTTATACATTTCTGACTGTATGATAGGGGACACCGGGTAATGTCTTTGTTTAATAGGCGGCCCGGTAACTTCAATATGGTGACTTAGTAACGTCGTTTTACCAAGCCCAAGGGTAGCGCTAGACGGAAAATCCGCTATGATTTGGTTAAGTTCCTGTCGCTGTTGCTCAGTAAGGCAATGTTGATTATTTTGAATATCTAACGAATCAATCTCAGGGAATTCACAATTGTCCTTTATATCAGATATCACATTTGGGGCAATATTAAACTCTCTCCAAAAGTCAACACCAAGTATCAATTGTTGTTTAATACTAGGAATTAAATGAATGCGTAGTGACTTAGTAATATTTTTGAATTTGACTTTAGCCCAAATGTACCCGAAAGATCGCTGTTTCTTACCATCTGCAGTTTCAATGGTTCCAGATAAATTAAATATTTTATATTTTGAATCGGACAAAATCCACTCACAGCCAAGACCCAGTATGGTAATTGAAGCACCGCTATCGAGTAATCCATTATACGGAACATCGTTCACAAAAACATCCAAATACGGTCGATTATCAAATTGGTTCGAAACAAAAGTTTCTGATATTAAAGCCTTCAGCTGATGCTTATGAGACCAATAAGCACGAACTCGATTTTTGGATGATTTCGAAACGCGTCGCCTGCGATGAAGCTTGTGACATGCATGACTCTCCTGAATAGGTTCGGAAATATTAGAATTATTTAATTTGAAGGTCAAATCGGAGAAAATTGTCTGGTCAGGTATCTTGTTAGAATATGAATCAAAATCAGATAATTTTGAGTCATAATTAGGTGGGTATTTAAGATTATGTTTAATTATCGGTTCGGTAAATGAACATCGATATTCGCTGCACTTTCGTTTATTTTTGGAACATTCATCTGAGGTTTCGGTCTTGCAGCTACTTGAAACCTCTGTGGCCCGTTTCCCGATCTACAACGAAAACACTGGTCAATAATGATTCCACTACGACCACACCCAAAACAAAATTTATTTCGAGGTTTTGAACATTGGTGAAACGTATGGCCCACATCATGACAATTCCAACATAAATCTAAACTGTTAGAAACTTGTAGCTGCTTATTGCTTGGAGTAGTTGATTGGGTCTGGTGCGCTTGAGGCAAGATGTTACTAACGGGTATATTTTGTTGAGGTGCACTTGGCCTCCCACCACATGAAATGATGGCATTTACCCGGGAATCATTAGCATTATCTACCAAATCATACACGGGTTCCGTTAGGGTTAATTTGTCAAACAAATTGCATTCTGATTCAATACCTATTTCATTAACATATTTACGGTGACACATGATTTCTGGATTATATCGTGTTCTTTCAAACGTTTCTTCTATATCGAGACATTTATCTATTAAAACATCTAGACTGTTAATAGTTTGGCCAGCCAATGCAATTTGTAACTTGAAACGAATATTTTCTCGTATTATTCTCAAAAATTCCTCTGAACGCATGGGTAACTTAAAACGGCTAGAAATGGATTTCATGTCTGACATAAATTTCGAAAATGGTTCATTCATCTGTTGTTTGCGAGCTTCTAAAGTACGCCTTACTTGTAAGTCGCCCCGTCGATCTTGAAATTCGTTTTCGAAAGCTTCACGCAATTGTTCCCAAGTAGAATTTCTATTCTGAGACATATAACACCAATACCATTCTGCCGCACGCCCTTTTAATATATAGTGGAAACCTGCTCTGATCTCATTTTCCCCGGTTTGATTTAAGTTAGTCAGAAACTCGAGTTGGAAAAGAAAGACAGAAACAGGGGGCCCACTTGAGGTACCGTCAAAACTTATCTTCCAGTGATATAATGAATTATTATTGACATGGCTATATGCTCTTGTTGCTGTACGACCATGATTTTGGAAAAGTGGAGAAGAGTTAAAATTTTGTTCATTTGAATCATGCAAACTATGTAATCGATTGTCATGAAGAACATTCTGTGTACCGTCTTCACGAATACCTTGACCTGCAGGTGGCATTTGCATGTTTCCAACGTGACCTTCTGGATTTACCTCAGGCGAAACAGATATATTAGTGTCTTTCGCGGACACTGCTGTTCGTTTAATCTTTTTGGTTTTCACTTCTTTTACTATGTCTTCATCTTCGGAAGACGATAATTCTAATTCATCAAATTTAATATTTTTATTAACTTCCTCTAAAGTTTCGTTTAAGTTGGGTTCCCCATTACTAATCTGCTCAAAAGATTTCAACACTGTATCACATGACTTAATCAATTCAACACATTGGTTTTTATACTTTTGACTGGATTGACACAAACGCCTGAGACGATCAACTACATGAGTGATTCTACCAATTCTAACCAACAATTCTTCTTTCGGAACTTCAATTGTATCAATTTCTGTTACCCATACTTTATGCTCAACTAATTTATTCCGACATTTATTAATCTCTCGTTCGGGATTTTTACGCGCTGCAAGATGAGCTTTAAATGGTTTAAGCACCGGATTATCGGATTCAATTTTTAAACTTTGTTTCAATCGTTCTAATTTTTTTAGCGGATCCCCTGATAAATTTCGGACAAGGCATTCAACTTCAAACTCTTCCGGTGTTAAGTGATCCGTAATCATTTTTGAAATTCAAAATTGATACCCAATAAACAAAAGGAAAATAAAAAAAATGTATATAATAGAGAAAATAAAAGAGAGAGAGAGAGAGACAAAAAAAAAAAAAAAAAGGTATAAAAAAAACAAAAATAAATTGATATAGTGAAAAACAAAAAAAAACAATATAGCTATATACCATATGAATTTATATATAGATATATGCAATATATACACATATATATTATATGCACAAAATCTTATACCGGGATACTAAATAGTATATCTACTTCAGAAATTCAAATTATCGTACCTTGCCTATTATTAAGGACCTCCCTTTAATTGAATTTACTAATAATGAATTGAAAATTAGAAAAAAAAAAAATGTCAATAGTAATGCAAATGCAATTTGAAATTATGTATCTAATAATAAATTTAACAAATATTTAACTATTCTAAGAAAAATATACATACTTTGAATGTATCTTATAATAACTGATATTCCAATTAGTAATTTTTAAATTTAAATTATAATAGATTTGATAATGATTAATAATTTTGGTTTATAATAATACAAATGTAAATAACTAACAAGACGCTGTGACGCAACTCAAAAATGACTCGATATATATATAAAAAAAAAAATATTAAACTTTAAGAACTAAAATTTGTGAAAAAAAACTACAGAACCATGTTCAAGATACCTCAAGGTAAACACAATCAACTCACAAAAATAGAGGTAGTATTTCCTGTTGGAACATCCTAAACATAGCTATATATATAAAGAAAATATTACAGATCCGAACATAAGTCATCAAAAAAAAAAATCTATAAATCAATCCACAATCGGTGGAGCAGAAAATATCTGACTGAATAATGACAAAATCATGTAATATATAAAAAAACTGAATGAGAAAAGAAAGTTCTCACAAGCATTAACACAACACATCAAAAAAAAATTATGACTCAATCCAAAACCGTGGAGCAAAATTCATTGACCGAACTATGCCAATGCTTGGAAAAAATAAAAAATAAATTACGAGAAAAAAAACAATACTCCTTAAACTAATTGCTTAGATATTTGTACCGCCATTATAAATTGCAACAAAATATCCGATAAACACTACAACATTTTCCATCCCGTATTAGTCAATCCATATATTATGGAGTAAAAGGAAACGAAATATCGAGAGCAAATCTTCTCGCTACAAGTTACTAATATTGGGAACCCAGCTACCGCGCTGAATTCTGATTCTGTTGTTTGTTTTTTTTTTCTAAGCAATTAGTTAAAAGTCCCTGAGTTTGGGCGCCATTTATGTAACACTAAGTTGGTTTAATGACTAATGTGTTACATAAAAACATGGGCGCAACGAGTGTTTTGCCCAGCTCAGTCTGGTAGAGGGAATCAAGATATGGTCGTAGGTACCAAAAGAAAACACTTCGTCGCTCCATTTCAACAACAACAAAAAAAATTACTAATATCGTCACGTCATTTCCAAATTACACCACAGCGTCACTGTCCCTTATTAATATTCAGAAATTTTACACATCATTGTAAACAAAATAACCATATAAGTATTTAAAATAATATAAAAATAAAATTACCAACCAACCTCACGAATATCGACGCTCTTCCAGTCCGCAAACCACAATATAACGCTCCCAAATCCGTAGCCACGAGGGAACAAAATCAGTCAATCAACACACAATAGCAATCAAAACCGCTGCCAATTGTGAATAGCAATCAAAACCGCCGCCACGTTTGAATCAATCCACTAATACAATAAAACCGCAGCCACATGTGAGTATGAACCATAAACCGCCGCCATGTGTGAATAGAAATCAAAACCGCAGCCACGTGTGAACAGCAACCAAATCCGCCGCTACGTGTGAACAGGAACCAAAAACTGCCGTAGAATAGCACAAAAACCGCCGCCACGTGTGAACAGGAACCAACACCGCCGTAACTAGCAACCAAAACCGTCGTCACGTGTAAATCAATCCGCTTACGATAAAACCGCAGCCACGTGTGAACAGCAACCAAAAACCGCCGCCACGTGTGAACAGGAACCAAAACTGCCGTAACTAGCAACCAAAACCGTCGTCACGTGTGAATCAATCCGCTTACGATAAAACCGCCGCCACATGTGAATATGAACCAAAAACCGCCGCCATGTGTAAATAGAATACAAAACTTATTTCTTTATTTTATTAACAGTTTATTATTTATTTTATACACAGTTTTATTATAATGTTTTTGGTTTTTTTTTTTTATACACACAAAAAAAAAATTGGAAATAATAAACCAAAAATGTATCGTTAATTTTTATTTTTTTATTTTATACACCAAAACAAAATTCAATCCGCCATTACCCAAAATAATATTTAAAACAGCTAATATTATAATACAATTTAGTCTTAATTATTTATGTATGTATATTAAAGTCCTTAAATACATGACAAACAAAAAAAAAAAATGTATTTATTTTTAGATACTTTACAAAAAAAAAATTAATTAAATTTATTATATATGATATATAAATTGTTTTTTTTTTTTTAAATATACTTTCCTCATATGAGGTAATTCACCGACTGCCTCTCGAATTTTTTTTCTAAAGTACAACACGAAACACCATAACATTCCTCTCTCTTTCTTTCTTATATCTTCCTCAAAAAAATTTCCCTGTATTATATTTCTTTTTGTCCAACGAACACCCAAACCAGAAAACATTCCGAACAAGAATTAATTCAATATCAAATCAAAGCAAAAACAACTCCGAAAAGGAATTGTTTCAAATCGTGGGGACGTTCTCACGAATCCCTGAGATAGTCTCAAAAGCCGGGCCATTCACATCACCGATTAAGTACGAATATCGCGTATGTGGTACAATCCCATATATTTCCCCGTTTTATCCAAAATTTGAAAAGCAACTCGACCTACTTGGTTGCCTACAGTACCCTCTATATATCTAGGTGCCAGTTTAGCTGAAAAATGTTTTGACGCTTGACTTTGAGGAAAATTCCTAACCAACACCGTTTCTCCAGGTTGAATATTTCTAACCCGACTACGTAAATTATAACGAGTTGCATTACGATTGTACGCCTCTTTTAGGTGACTTAAAACCAATTTCTGACAAATTGTTAATCGATCTGACTTCTCTGGAATCTGTAAATTACGCTCACTCAACATTTGTAATTGTTTCAATAATTGATATTCGTTTCCGTGCCGAATATAATGTTGCCCATAAATTAAATAATGTGGAGAAAATTGAGTACTACTGTGAATAGTATTACGTAAAACATTAGTAATCTCCGGAAGATGCTTGTCCCAAAAGCGATGATCGTCATCCACATACATACGAATGGCTTGAATTAAACTACGATTCACTCTTTCTGCCGCATTTGGTTGTGGTGTATACTTAGGGGTAAATAGGTGGTTAATACCATATTTCTGTAAAAGATTACCAAATTTGTGTGACACAAATTGAGAACCATTATCCGTTAGGATCATTTGTGGCACAGAATATACTAAAAATATTTCACTTTCTAAATAGCTGCAAATTGTACTAGTTAAAGCATTTCGCATAGTTTTAAGAAACACGTATTTAGAAAAATGATCTAGCGTTACCAATAAGTAAACATTTCCATTACTTGATCTTGGTAATGGTCCTAACACATCGACGTACAACATTTGCATGGGGCGTTCGCTAGTCAATGGAGTACCCATCTGTGGTTGAGTTTGATAATTCACGGCTTTATTCATTTTGCACAATTGGCAAGCTTGAATAAATGTGTTTACGTCATTTGCCATGTTAGGCCAAAAGTAAAAGCGTCTAATCAACTCTAATGTTTTTACAACACCCGAGTGTGCCGATATGAGTGATTCATGATACTCCCTAATGATCTCCGGACGTAATGCTACTGGCACTAATAATTTCCAAAGAGGCAAATCATTTATGGATTCGTTTGGATAATGTACTCTAACATACAATTTACCATCCTGAACAGAATAGCGGTCACTTTGGTCGTCTAAGTTTTTGGCTTTATTTAGTAAACTGATATATTCATCCGACAAAAATTCTGGTGCGTTCAGATCAATAGGGGATATTGGTAAGGTTTGATTATGATCACGATGATGGGTAACCGAATCCATAAATGCTCTCGATAAAGTATCTGGCACAATATGGTGTGAACCTTTCCGATGTAATATTTTAAAAGTAAAACCCTGGAGCTTTAGAGACCATCTTGCCAGCCGACCAGACAAATCCTTTTGATTCATAAGCCACCTAAGGCTTGCATGGTCGGTGATGATAGTGAAAGCGTAACCCTCTATGTACGCTCTGAATTTCTTAATACTCAGCACAGCCGCAAAACACTCAAGTTCAGTAACTGAGTAATTGCGCTGTGCTGAGTTCAATTTTTGCGACATATACGCAATAGGGTGCTCTTCACCATCATCACCCACCTGCCCCAACACACTACCAACACCTGTAAGACTAGCATCGCAATGAATAATAAATGGTCTATCAAATTTGGGATGTGCTAGTACTGGTGCGGCACACAAGACTTGCTTAATTGAAGTAAACGCTTGTTCAGCTTCAGAAGTCCATCTGAATTTGACTTTCTTTTTTAATAAATCAGTTAGAGATGACGTAATTGATGCGTAGTTGTTAATGAACCTCCGGTACCATCCCGACATTCCGAGGAATCTACGTAATTTCCTTAAAGTATTTGGTACCGGAAAATCGATAATGCCCTTTATTTTATCCGGATCAACCTTTAGATTACCATCCCCCACAACATATCCTAAGTATTTGATGTTTTTAAGTACGAATTTGCTTTTATCTATATTTATCGTTAATCGTGCGTCCTTCAAAAATTTACCAAGCTGCCTTAATAAATCAATATGTTCGTTAAAGCTCCCTGACGTAACCAACAAATCGTCTAAATAAACGAAAATACGATCGTGGAATTGTGCTGGAACTACCCGGTGCATCAAGCGGCACATCGTTTGGGGCGCGTTGCAAAGCCCAAATGGCATTACCGTAAATTGATACAAGGGACGACCAGGAACGGTAAATGCGGTCTTATCTCGGGACTCCGGAGTCAGCGGAATCTGCCAAAAGGCATCCTTCAGATCGATACTGGATATAAACTTCGTTTGGTCCAGCCGACTCAGGAGTCCGTCGATAATAGGCAATGGGTACGCGTCCCTGATCGTCACCTCGTTCACCTTACGTGCGTCCAAGCATAAGCGACGCTTACCGTTGGGCTTTGACACTAATGTCACCGGGGAGCTCCAGGCACTATGAGATTCTTCAATGACCCCCAGCTCAATCATTCGATCCAATTCTTTATACATTTCTGACTGTATGATAGGGGACACCGGGTAATGTCTTTGTTTAATAGGCGGCCCGGTAACTTCAATATGGTGACTTAGTAACGTCGTTTTACCAAGCCCAAGGGTAGCGCTAGACGGAAAATCCGCTATGATTTGGTTAAGTTCCTGTCGCTGTTGTCAGTAAGGCAATCTCAGGGAATTCACAATTGTCCTTTATATCAGATATCACATTTGGGGCAATATTAAACTCTCTCCAAAAGTCAACACCAAGTATCAATTGTTGTTTAATACTAGGAATTAAATGAATGCGTAGTGACTTAGTAATATTTTTGAATTTGACTTTAGCCCAAATGTACCCGAAAGATCGCTGTTTCTTACCATCTGCAGTTTCAATGGTTCCAGATAAATTAAATATTTTATATTTTGAATCGGACAAAATCCACTCACAGCCAAGACCCAGTATGGTAATTGAAGCACCGCTATCGAGTAATCCATTATACGGAACATCGTTCACAAAAACATCCAAATACGGTCGATTATCAAATTGGTTCGAAACAAAAGTTTCTGATATTAAAGCCTTCAGCTGATGCTTATGAGACCAATAAGCACGAATTCGATTTTTGGATGATTTCGAAACGCGTCGCCTGCGATGAAGCTTGTGACATGCATGACTCTCCTGAATAGGTTCGGAAATATTAGAATTATTTAATTTGAAGGTCAAATCGGAGAAAATTGTCTGGTCAGGTATCTTGTTAGAATATGAATCAAAATCAGATAATTTTGAGTCATAATTAGGTGGGTATTTAAGATTATGTTTAATTATCGGTTCGGTAAATGAACATCGATATTCGCTGCACTTTCGTTTATTTTTGGAACATTCATCTGAGGTTTCGGTCTTGCAGCTACTTGAAACCTCTGTGGCCCGTTTCCCGATCTACAACGAAAACACTGGTCAATAATGATTCCACTACGACCACACCCAAAACAAAATTTATTTCGAGGTTTTGAACATTGGTGAAACGTATGGCCCACATCATGACAATTCCAACATAAATCTAAACTGTTAGAAACTTGTAGCTGCTTATTGCTTGGAGTAGTTGATTGGGTCTGGTGCGCTTGAGGCAAGATGTTACTAACGGGTATATTTTGTTGAGGTGCACTTGGCCTCCCACCACATGAAATGATGGCATTTACCCGGGAATCATTAGCATTATCTACCAAATCATACACGGGTTCCGTTAGGGTTAATTTGTCAAACAAATTGCATTCTGATTCAATACCTATTTCATTAACATATTTACGGTGACACATGATTTCTGGATTATATCGTGTTCTTTCAAACGTTTCTTCTATATCGAGACATTTATCTATTAAAACATCTAGACTGTTAATAGTTTGGCCAGCCAATGCAATTTGTAACTTGAAACGAATATTTTCTCGTATTATTCTCAAAAATTCCTCTGAACGCATGGGTAACTTAAAACGGCTAGAAATGGATTTCATGTCTGACATAAATTTCGAAAATGGTTCATTCATCTGTTGTTTGCGAGCTTCTAAAGTACGCCTTACTTGTAAGTCGCCCCGTCGATCTTGAAATTCGTTTTCGAAAGCTTCACGCAATTGTTCCCAAGTAGAATTTCTATTCTGAGACATATAACACCAATACCATTCTGCCGCACGCCCTTTTAATATATAGTGGAAACCTGCTCTGATCTCATTTTCCCCGGTTTGATTTAAGTTAGTCAGAAACTCGAGTTGGAAAAGAAAGACAGAAACAGGGGGCCCACTTGAGGTACCGTCAAAACTTATCTTCCAGTGATATAATGAATTATTATTGACATGGCTATATGCTCTTGTTGCTGTACGACCATGATTTTGGAAAAGTGGAGAAGAGTTAAAATTTTGTTCATTTGAATCATGCAAACTATGTAATCGATTGTCATGAAGAACATTCTGTGTACCGTCTTCACGAATACCTTGACCTGCAGGTGGCATTTGCATGTTTCCAACGTGACCTTCTGGATTTACCTCAGGCGAAACAGATATATTAGTGTCTTTCGCGGACACTGCTGTTCGTTTAATCTTTTTGGTTTTCACTTCTTTTACTATGTCTTCATCTTCGGAAGACGATAATTCTAATTCATCAAATTTAATATTTTTATTAACTTCCTCTAAAGTTTCGTTTAAGTTGGGTTCCCCATTACTAATCTGCTCAAAAGATTTCAACACTGTATCACATGACTTAATCAATTCAACACATTGGTTTTTATACTTTTGACTGGATTGACACAAACGCCTGAGACGATCAACTACATGAGTGATTCTACCAATTCTAACCAACAATTCTTCTTTCGGAACTTCAATTGTATCAATTTCTGTTACCCATACTTTATGCTCAACTAATTTATTCCGACATTTATTAATCTCTCGTTCGGGATTTTTACGCGCTGCAAGATGAGCTTTAAATGGTTTAAGCACCGGATTATCGGATTCAATTTTTAAACTTTGTTTCAATCGTTCTAATTTTTTTAGCGGATCCCCTGATAAATTTCGGACAAGGCATTCAACTTCAAACTCTTCCGGTGTTAAGTGATCCGTAATCATTTTTGAAATTCAAAATTGATACCCAATAAACAAAAGGAAAATAAAAAAAAATGTATATAATAGAGAAAATAAAAGAGAGAGAGAGAGAGACAAAAAAAAAAAAAAAAAAGGTATAAAAAAAACAAAAATAAATTGATATAGTGAAAAACAAAAAAAAACAATATAGCTATATACCATATGAATTTATATATAGATATATGCAATATATACACATATATATTATATGCACAAAATCTTATACCGGGATACTAAATAGTATATCTACTTCAGAAATTCAAATTATCGTACCTTGCCTATTATTAAGGACCTCCCTTTAATTGAATTTACTAATAATGAATTGAAAATTAGAAAAAAAAAAAATGTCAATAGTAATGCAAATGCAATTTGAAATTATGTATCTAATAATAAATTTAACAAATATTTAACTATTCTAAGAAAAATATACATACTTTGAATGTATCTTATAATAACTGATATTCCAATTAGTAATTTTTAAATTTAAATTATAATAGATTTGATAATGATTAATAATTTTGGTTTATAATAATACAAATGTAAATAACTAACAAGACGCTGTGACGCAACTCAAAAATGACTCGATATATATATAAAAAAAAAAATATTAAACTTTAAGAACTAAAATTTGTGAAAAAAAACTACAGAACCATGTTCAAGATACCTCAAGGTAAACACAATCAACTCACAAAAATAGAGGTAGTATTTCCTGTTGGAACATCCTAAACATAGCTATATATATAAAGAAAATATTACAGATCCGAACATAAGTCATCAAAAAAAAAAATCTATAAATCAATCCACAATCGGTGGAGCAGAAAATATCTGACTGAATAATGACAAAATCATGTAATATATAAAAAAACTGAATGAGAAAAGAAAGTTCTCACAAGCATTAACACAACACATCAAAAAAAAATTATGACTCAATCCAAAACCGTGGAGCAAAATTCATTGACCGAACTATGCCAATGCTTGGAAAAAATAAAAAATAAATTACGAGAAAAAAAACAATACTCCTTAAACTAATTGCTTAGATATTTGTACCGCCATTATAAATTGCAACAAAATATCCGATAAACACTACAACATTTTCCATCCCGTATTAGTCAATCCATATATTATGGAGTAAAAGGAAACGAAATATCGAGAGCAAATCTTCTCGCTACAAGTTACTAATATTGGGAACCCAGCTACCGCGCTGAATTCTGATTCTGTTGTTTGTTTTTTTTTTCTAAGCAATTAGTTAAAAGTCCCTGAGTTTGGGCGCCATTTATGTAACACTAAGTTGGTTTAATGACTAATGTGTTACATAAAAACATGGGCGCAACGAGTGTTTTGCCCAGCTCAGTCTGGTAGAGGGAATCAAGATATGGTCGTAGGTACCAAAAGAAAACACTTCGTCGCTCCATTTCAACAACAACAAAAAAAATTACTAATATCGTCACGTCATTTCCAAATTACACCACAGCGTCACTGTCCCTTATTAATATTCAGAAATTTTACACATCATTGTAAACAAAATAACCATATAAGTATTTAAAATAATATAAAAATAAAATTACCAACCAACCTCACGAATATCGACGCTCTTCCAGTCCGCAAACCACAATATAACGCTCCCAAATCCGTAGCCACGAGGGAACAAAATCAGTCAATCAACACACAATAGCAATCAAAACCGCTGCCAATTGTGAATAGCAATCAAAACCGCCGCCACGTTTGAATCAATCCACTAATACAATAAAACCGCAGCCACATGTGAGTATGAACCATAAACCGCCGCCATGTGTGAATAGAAATCAAAACCGCAGCCACGTGTGAACAGCAACCAAATCCGCCGCTACGTGTGAACAGGAACCAAAAACTGCCGTAGAATAGCACAAAAACCGCCGCCACGTGTGAACAGGAACCAACACCGCCGTAACTAGCAACCAAAACCGTCGTCACGTGTAAATCAATCCGCTTACGATAAAACCGCAGCCACGTGTGAACAGCAACCAAAAACCGCCGCCACGTGTGAACAGGAACCAAAACTGCCGTAACTAGCAACCAAAACCGTCGTCACGTGTGAATCAATCCGCTTACGATAAAACCGCCGCCACATGTGAATATGAACCAAAAACCGCCGCCATGTGTAAATAGAATACAAAACTTATTTCTTTATTTTATTAACAGTTTATTATTTATTTTATACACAGTTTTATTATAATGTTTTTGGTTTTTTTTTTTTATACACACAAAAAAAAAATTGGAAATAATAAACCAAAAATGTATCGTTAATTTTTATTTTTTTATTTTATACACCAAAACAAAATTCAATCCGCCATTACCCAAAATAATATTTAAAACAGCTAATATTATAACACAATTTAGTCTTAATTATTTATGTATGTATATTAAAGTCCTTAAATACATGACAAACAAAAAAAAAAATGTATTTATTTTTAGATACTTTACAAAAAAAAAATTAATTAAATTTATTATATATGATATATAAATTGTTTTTTTTTTTTAAATATACTTTCCTCATATGAGGTAATTCACCGACTGCCTCTCGAATTTTTTTTCTAAAGTACAACACGAAACACCATAACATTCCTCTCTCTTTCTTTCTTATATCTTCCTCAAAAAAATTTCCCTGTATTATATTTCTTTTTGTCCAACGAACACCCAAACCAGAAAACATTCCGAACAAGAATTAATTCAATATCAAATCAAAGCAAAAACAACTCCGAAAAGGAATTGTTTCAATAGATATTTGAACGACGTCCGGGATTAATCACTGGAGCTGATTTTGGGGTAGCTGATTTTGCTACTCGTGCAAATTTCCGATCAGTCGGCTTAGTTAAAAGGCGTGGGCGTCCACAACGATGCTTATCTTTGTTGATCTGGTTTCAATAAATTTCTTTTTATTAAACTGATGCTACCGTTTGATATTACATATTGTAGGGATTTATTTTGATAAGTTTCTTGTCGTTGCAATGCTTTTATTATCAATTTTTTAACGCTTTCATCTATTTCTTTGGAGAGGCTCATTTTCAATCCCTAAATTAAATTTTTGAATACATAGTTAAAATTTTTATTCTAAAATATCAAAAATATCTTCTGCTAAAATCAATCACTTTATTGGTATTAAATTGTAATTTATATTAATGTTGCTGTTTCGTTTAAATATTTATGTATATAGATTGAAATTTTATACTAATTAAATGAATAGCATCGTACGTTATCTAGGATAAGGGAAATTCCCTTTTTATATGATATTGTAAACTAGATTGCATTGCAAAAATATTTGAGGTATTGATGAAAATGTTTCAATACTTTTGTTAGTTTAATTTAATTTAATTATATCAAAGTGTCATAGTTTCTTCGGGTATATTTGTCTGATGGTGTAGTTAATATAAACTATATTTAATTATATATAATTGTTAGATCATCTCCGAACTACAGAAATATTGGTGAATTCTCGCTCAACATCCAGAAACTCCAAGCATCCAGCTGTTATGTAGCGCAGAAAATGTATTGTTCTTGTGATATCTATTTTATTTTATTTATCACTAACTAATTTATAGAAGTAAATTTCTATTAATTAAGTAGTAAAGCAATTTAGTTTTCAGTAATACCTGAGAAACTCTATTTGAGTTTTATTAGTAAATAGCATACCATGTATAGGTATGTACATGTAGTACTTAACTAAATTATTGATATTCTAGACTTTTTTGGCGTAGTATTATGATCAATGTTTAAATTACAGTATATACTTTTATAAATAAATAATTAATTTCAACATTATTAATTTCCTTTTTTCTAGATTTGTAGAAAATTGCCGATTAGTTTAAATTTAATAGTATGGTTAAATATATATTTTCAACTTTTATTTTTAAATCTTGTTGCAGTAGGCAAACAATTAATTAACTATTTACAGGAGAACGGTAACTAATGGAACAAGTGCTGTGAATTTAAATTATAACTTAACAATTTAAAATTTTTAAACATTCTTTTAGAATTTTAGCTTAGAGGTGGGAGAGTTTACATAGGCAATTTCATAAAATGTTTATTATTGTAATACTTGTCTGCAATATGTTTTGTTTAGCTCATTAATATATATTAATTAATTTAGTTTAAAAATATTTAAAGGTTTCTCTTCCTTAATTTGCTAATAAATAATTCAATTTTCAGAATATAACATAGTTCCAGAATCAATCATTAATATGGGGATTAAATTAATCCTGAATTTCAGAAATAGCTTTTACTTTGATATTATGGTGATTTATTAATTAAAATTAGTTTTCAGAGTTGTCTGGGAAATTATATAGTCATTTTATTTGTTGATTCTTGATATACTTATAGTACCTAAATGTATTATTGATGATTCTTGGCTGTTGTGGTAATGTAACATTATCATTTTTATATTATTTATTATACATTTTATAAAAGAAATGAATTTTTAATTATTTATCTTCTTTTCTTGATCGGTAGGAAATTTATGATTACTTTAAGTAAAATCTTATGTTTAAATGGTTTTAATGTTATTTTAATTCTTGTTGCCTTATGTAATAATTATTTAATTAGATTTAGAAGGACCATGAAAAATGAAATAAGCGCTGTTTTTGTAATCTTAGCTTAGTAATTTTAAATTTTTCCTAAATAATTTTTCAGGTAAATTAATGAAAGGCGGACAGGGGGCAATTACAACATCAAACAAAACGGTTCCGTCGACATTGTAATATTAAAAACTTATCTTCCACTGGCGTTGTCTTTCTGGGACTTCCAGAGCCTTTCTTTCTATGTGTACCGCCCATCTCTGGAATTTTTTTTAATATTCCACGCGACAGTACTTATAGAAATGTTTAATCTTTCTGCTATTTCACTCGTGTCTGCTATTTTAAATTTTCTCGCCCCAACATCAATATATTGCTTTTACACTGCTCACTAACTTTTCCCATTTTTTTAACTAAAATTGTACTTTATTCTTTATTGGAGTAGGATCACCTACTGAATAACTTAATCTTACAAAATATGCACAATTTTTACTTAATAAAATACTTGCAGGCAATAAAACATCTCCATCCTAATTACGGCCAAGAATGGTAGGCGTAAAATAAACTAATTGCACGACCAATTTTTTACACGTCAGTTGCGGGGTTGTACCGCCGTAATAGAGGCAAAAGCCTGTTCAACAAAATTTTAATAATGAAAATAGAATTTCCACAGACCAATAAAATAGAAAACAAAAAAGTTTTTATTTTATTCACTTAATTTCACGCCCCCTTAAGTGCCAAATAGAATATTTTGAATATTTTAGCAATTTATCAATTTTGCCCCCTAAATTGTAGGTATTTTTTTTTTATTTTTTTAAAATGAGTCATAAATGTATTTAAAATAAAACATTAAGTCAATTGCTTTCTAAAGTTTCGTAATTTTAGCAAAAAAAGACTCCAATTTGTAATAAAATACGTTTGCGCAATTTTTTTTCCCAGCACTGTATATGGTTGCATTTTTTTTGTGTAAATAAACCATTTAGTTTTTATTCTTGTTAAAAAGTGGTTGAGAGTAGTTTCGTGAAAATTAAAAATTATCAAATAAAACAAAACAATTAAAAAAAATAAATATAATTAATTATTATTTGCTATAAAGTAATAAAAAAAAATTATGAAAAATGAAGTCTATAATCAGAAAATGTCGTAACAATACTTGTAACGAATCACCTGTAATTACTTTTCATCGATAAGTTTCATTCTGGTGTATACGTATATAACGAAATTAAAATTATGATGTAAATATTGTAATTTGTGATATAAAAAAGTACACTGTTAATTTAAATTTATTACATAATTATCAAAAAACAAATGTTGTTGTTGTTGTGGTTTTTATGATTTGTTTACAAATATTTTTACCAGGTGCCCACTAAAAGTGTAAAATAATGCCGCGTTTTTAAAAAAGTTTTATTAAAAATGTTGAATTTATAAATAATTATGTGTATTTCTATCTAAAATAAAAATGTTTTATAAACTTTAATTGTTTGATTTTAAGTAACCCACTTTATTCTAATCCATTGAATATAATTCTAAATACGGTCCTAGCATATTTTAGTCTTTCTCTTTTTCGCACAGAATTATCGATGCTTGACGTTTATTTATTTCAGCTCTATTTATATAATATAACTCTATGTACGGAATACACAAATAGGCGACAGGGTGGCGCACAAATAAATTCAAAAACTGAGAACGTTAACTTTACTTTATTATTTTTATCAATTGAAAGAAAAGTGTGTATATTTTATCTTGTCAACAAATAATTTCGAATATTTATATTGCTTATCTCAACACTTCTTCTCATTCTAATTATTTGTTTAATTTAATTCAATCCGCATCGCTCGAGTAGCATAATATGTCGCTCTGCCGGCAATGGTTTTGTTAGAAAATCGGCCAACATATCTACTGAACAGCAATATTCGCATAATACGAATTTTCGTTGGACGTAATATTTTACAAAATTATATCGCGTGTCCACATGTTTTGTTCTATTTGACAATTTTTTCTCTTCGATGAACTTCAAACGACATTGACTATCTTCGTAGAATGTTGTCGCTGTTTGAACTGGCTGTTGCAAATCGTTCAGCCACCGCCGCAACCAAAATGCCTCTTGACACGCTTCGAACGATGCGATGAACTCTGCTTCTGCAGATGACAATGCGACGCCATTCTGCTTTCGACATGCCCAACTTACGACGTCACCGTTAACAATAAAAACCATTACTACTATTTGATTTTCGTCCCGTTTTCGTCAAAATTCGCTCGAATCGTTATCACTGCTTAATGCCAATTTTACATTCGCAGTGCCCTTTAGATATCTCAACACCCGTTTCAATTCGTTGCAATCTTGTTGACTGTTGCACTCGTTGCGCTAATAATAAAACACTCGCCCAAAATAGTCGATCGTGTATTTACCGATATGTAAAGCAAACACCCGATGGGTTTCTGATAATCTGTGTTTGTTCAATCATTCATGAATAGCGTCGTTCCATGATTTCGTCGCTTGTTTTAGACCATATAGACTTTTTCCCAACCAACAAATGAGTTCACTATTTTCGGCTCGACGACTTTATAAACCATATCGATTTCATCGATCAATCGTCGCGGTGGCACACCTTTATGTTCACGCTGTGAAATGCCACGCATTGATGTCTCGTGAATCGGAATGTCTCGGTTGTTTTCTTCATTTTGATTGTTTTCTTCATTGAAAATACGATGTAAATCTTCAGCGAAAGATTCGAATTCGACATTCGGCACAGCATCACCACTGTTCTTATGCTCCGCATTGTTTTCTGTTATCACGGTATCGTTCACATTGTCACGTACATTTGGATTGATTTCAGTGACTTATCCATATCGACGCCGATTGTACTTGATTCGACGTTCTCATAACTTGATGATAAATCGACGCTGATTTCATTAGCCGAATTTTCCATAAAACGCACGTCTCGAATGATCACCAACTTATTTTTGACTGGATTTAAGCATCTGAATCGCTTCGAATTTTCGTCATAACCAACGAAAATCATCGGTGCGCTATCATCCTGATTTCATTAGCCGAATTTTCCATAAAACGCACGTCTCGACTGATCACCAACTTATTTTTGACTGGATTTAAGCATCTGAATCGCTTCGAATGTTCGTCATAACCAACGAAAATCATCGGTGCGCTATCATCCAATTTTCGTCGTTTCTCTGATGGTACATGAACAAAACATTTAGTACCGTTAGGGCTGCTGCCCAAAACGTTTTCGGTCACCATTCTGCTGCGGCGTGTATGTTATTGTGTACTGAATTTGAATTCCTTCACTTTTCAAAAAATTGACGACGTTCTTTCCGGTGTACTCTCCTCCTCGATCCGACCGTATAACATTTGATTTCGTAGAATTTTTTTTTTGTTACCATTGCTACATACTCCTTTATTTTCTCGTCGACTTCTGATTTATTTTTTAGCGAATAATTCACCATATAACGCGAAAAATCATCGATAAAGGTGAGTACGTACCTACCGCGACACTATCAACTTCATTTTACATAATCTTCGAAATAATTATTATTATAAACAAAAGGAAAAACAATAAGTATTGACTAAAAAAAAAAAAAAATCTGTTTAATGATGGAAATATAAAATCAATTATCAATAATAATTATAGTAATAATGTCCAAATAGTAATTTATGTAATAAAAAAACAAAAAAAAAATAAAGTTTATGATTAGAATTTACCTACCACCATTATGATAGTTTATAGTTTGATAAAAATAAAAATAAAACGATGGTTTATGCATATAACAAAAATAATAACGCAGCGAAGGTTAACCTAACTGAACTTCAAAAAAAAAATCTGGCACTCGTTTTAGGCACATGAGAAGCATATATTACCATACGAAGCCCGGAGAACCGTAGCTTAAGTGATTCGTATTCGATCATTTAACGACGAATAGCATTCATAGCACCAATTTAACCATTTTGATTTACTTATGATTTCTTTATATGTACGTGTATTCACTAACGTGCGTAATATGATATGGCACGATTACTATTATTGACCAAATACCAATGTTTTTATTTATTATCCAATAATTCTGTCACTACTGTCCATTATGGATCAAACTTTGTTAGACACTTGGGTCTTTTTGATTCTAAAATAATGATTTTATTTTGTTTACTATTAATCCAATTACCACCTAACGATTATAATTTGTATTATCACATATTATGATTATTTTAATGCTAATTCATAAATTTTTTATTTTTTTTTAAATGACCTGTCTTAATGCGATTAACCGTTTAACATTTTTCACTCAATGTTTTTTTCCGTTTGTTTTGTCTCTCAATTTAAACTTGGTCTTTAGGTAAATATGCGGTTAACTTACGGTTTTTGTGCATTCTTTAATTTATAAACTTTTATTTTAATGTCTAATTGTATTGGATTCAATTTTTATCCAGCAAGACACAAGAACGAAAATTTAAGAAATAAAAAATTCAGACCAAAAAAACTTCGAGATATTAGCATACCATACTAAACGAAATTTTGTAATTATTACTTTTAAAATGTCTTTAGTTCCATTTATCACAACAGTTTTTCACTTCGAGTAATTATGCTGTTATTGATATTTACAAGATAGTGCGGAAGAGCAAAATATTGAAGGAACTTTAAATAAAGTTTAGAGTGATAATTTAGAAAAGTTTGGAGCAGAAAATTTACCCAGTTCAAGTTTGGATTACAGTGATCTGGCTACGTGGTAAATTCACATAGTTTATCGTTTGACCGTCTTAGACAAAATTAGGTAAAAATAGGCCAGGACAAAATAAACAATTTGATTTTCCTCGAAACAGTAACCAGAGAAAATTTTCAAAGATTTTTTATAAAAGGAGGCTGCTATTGGAGACGAAAAGCAACGACCAATAGTCGCGGTATTCCAAAACAACAGATTCGGCATTCTGTTTTTGTTGCAAACTTTTTCGTAACAATCAGCATAAAATAAATCTCACCGATAAAGGATGAAGCGATTGGAAAACATACATTTAATTCTAGCCGCACATGAGAAAAGTAAGGAACATTTGACGAATTTTGAAAGATGGAAAGAGTGAATTACGATTGACCAGAAATTAAACTGTTAATCAGGAAAATTTGCGTCTGGTATCAAGTATTATAACGTTTGGTAGAACTTGGCAAGGTTCTTGCTAAGGAAAATATTGCATTTCGTGGAAGCAAAGAAAAATTGTTTACGTCTGGAAATGGAAATTTCCTCAAATTTGTTGAATATTTGGCACTGTTTAATCCAGTTACGGGCGAACATCTTCGGAAGATTAAGAGGAATGAGACGTATATTCATTATTTGGGAAAAGACATTCAGAATGAATTAATTCAACGTTTATCGACCAATATTAAAAAATTTAAATTCTAGAATTGATTTGCTCGGCTAAGTATTTTGCAATTATCCTAGATTGCACACCAGATATCAGCCGCAATGAACAGATGACGCTCATTTTTCGTTTTGGCCACACAAACACGGAAAACGATTGTTGTGAGCCTGTTTCCATAAGAAACCATTTTTTGGGATTCGTAAAACTTACGGATACTACAGGCTCTGGTATGACGGATACAGTCGTTCAGCTGTTAGCGGATATGTCATTACCGATTGAAAAGTTACGCGGCCAAGGTTAAACAAAATGGTGTGCAACGGAAAATTTTGAATATTAACCCACGGGCATTATTTGTCCCTTGTAGTGCCCATTCTTTAAATCTCGTTGTTAACGATGCTGCTGGCGCCTGTATTGAAGCAACTTCATTTTTTATGACAATGCAACATATATACGTGTATTTCGCAGCTTCAACACGACGCTGGGACGTTTTGAAGCGTCATGTCTGACGTTTTGAAGCGTCATGATGAACAGTGAAACCATTAAGCGAAACACAGTGGGAAAGTTGAATCGATGTCCTTAATCCTCGGCTTTGGCCTTGCAAAAGACATAACAAGTTTTTAGTTTCCGTGGTTACCCAGAAGAAACTAAGAAAGTAATAGTTGACTTTCGAACTGATGAAAGGTTCAATAAAACATTAGTAGATGCACGAGATCTAGTGAAGAAATTGGAGATTTCCCAAAATTTTGAAAGTGAACCAACCCAACGTATCAGAAGGCGGAAAAACAGTTCGAATACGAAGTAGACGGATACACCTATTTTGGACCAAAAAATAAAATTCAAAGTCGGCTTTTATTTTACGGTTTAGGAAAGATTCTCCCAAATGTCGACTATCATCTCAACTTTTGGGTTTCTTTATAAATAACATACATAATATGAAATACGATTCATTGCAGCAAATATTGGACTATTGCGTTAAATTAGAAAAATGTTGCAACACTATGAACACTAATGAACTACAGTTTATATCTAGACGGGCCCCGTAAGGATTGCGACATAAACATTTATTAAATTATATTTTTAAAAATAAAATAGAAACAAGTGTACCAAATGTCTGTAACGGCAAGCGGCCGTTACTTAAGTTAATTAAGACGTACATACGATCTACAATGTCGCAGAAACGTCTTGTAGGATTATCTATGGTGTCGATTGAACACAAAATCGTGCGAGATATAAACACAAAATGTTGCAACAATTTGTTTTTTAATGTATTCTTATGTAATAAAAATTTTACATATCACCTACTGGTTTTATTTATTTATTTAGATGGTGGCAGGTTATAATTAAGGGCGCAACATTGATAGTTTACCTAGGGCGCGACCATGTCCATTATTATAATCAGTTATTAGAAGACCACTACTGCAATGAGATGAAATCAGTGACAGAAGAATTTTAATAAATGATGAGGAAGAAGGTATGCGGAGTAAAAAATTGGATTAAATATACATTTTAAATCTAAAATAATAGTAATAAAAACAAAATAGATTAAAGTATATAAAAAAATAAGTAAACAATTTTAAACAAAGAAAAAATCAACTGTAAACTATTTAATAAAAACATTAAACTAAATTTTTAACTCCAGCAAACAAATAATAATAAAATTAGAACAAAATATTGAATTTATGTAAAATTAGCACTTTAAATTAAATTTTGGAATTTGTAAAAAATAAAAAAATATTAAACAAGAAATAACATACAAGCATTACTTTTTTCCCTCGTGCAGATTTGTGGATATTACCGAGATATCGTAAATCAAAGTATTAAGACTTTTGTATGAACTTATTATATCACACACACCCTTAACGTGATTTTGATTGATTTGATTTTTTTTTCATTGATTTCAAATGTACGATCAAGCATTACGCAAGTCTCCTCTATTATAAATGCGAATACCACAACCACTATACCCATGTTACAATCACCATTTCTTCATGAAGCCAAACCCCGTAAAGAAACGGCTTCACACATCGAATAACCAGATAAGTCTAATAGTGTGGTGATATCCGCCCCTGGCCAGGCAGCCATCGTACACCCTTTTTACATATAACAAAACCGAAGGATTGGATGGAGGATTGGATAGGATTATTAGTAGGGACAGACTCGACTCGGTGTAGTTAGTGTTTTTTATGACAACACAATTTCCTGGTGCCGCAAGTTATTTTTTCTGAAAAGCTGATAACAACTATTATTATTCCCTCCACCATTTTATCCATCGGCGGTTGTGAGGGGGGCGAGATTTCGTTCCATCTTTATGTTCCCATGCGGTACCCAAATTTGTACTAACTGTAGCTAGTGTTGCTTGACGCTGTTGTTGAAATCGTTGCGTCTTTGGTGTCTCTGCTACTCGCCCCATATCACACACTTTAGCCATGATATGTGAATTTATTAGTGCGAACATTGTTTGATTTACGATTACTTGGTAAAAGATAAAGATATTTAGACGTTTAAAATTGGAAATGAGAGGAGATGAATGGTACTTTACGCTGGAACCATTCGTTTTTACTGCTAAAATTCCCTAAGAAAACAGTAAAATATTGACAGCATTTACACATCACAGCATAAAAACAGCATTTTTTTGCCATTTTAGGTTAGGATAACTCAAAATGCGGACGTGACAGGGCATTCGGATTCAGCATCCAAAAATACATCGGAAATAAATATTCTTGTTTCTGATATCTGAGACCTGACGCTTGTTGACCAGTATAATTCTTAAAAAATATCACTTTTAACCGTTCCGAAATAAAACGAACAAAAATTGGTATTGGTTTTTAGATATGGCATCACTGATCAATAATTTCGGCGATTCCGTCCAATATATGCAATCAACACCTTCAATTCCCTTTTCAAAATTTATTACAATTGGGATTTTAGAAAATATGCTTTCAACAGATTCATTGGCGATTAACAGGATACCTGATATGACGATAGTTCCCAATACTTGTTTACTTTCAATAATATCAAATTTGGCGTCGAACTGTTTCATTTTAGAGTGAAATGTTTGCAAATTATCTATTATTAATTATCTATTAATTCCAAATCATTGTTCACTTTATTTAATCCCGTTTCTAATCGCACAGTATCTTTTTTGAGGTTCTCGATATTTGTATGAAAATTTTCATTTAGGAAATCGGCAGCCATAATGATACTATATTTTGTAACTATTTTTGTTCACAACTTTATCACTCACAGCAATTTCACAGTACGTAGTCTAATGAAGTACTATTTAGTATAAATAAACCCACTTATAACAACACAAAGTGCACAGTTTTACATAGAATAATTTCACAGAGTTTTACATAGAATACAC
Source organism: Tipula vernalis (assembly GCA_958295665.1). Lineage (NCBI taxonomy): Eukaryota > Metazoa > Arthropoda > Insecta > Diptera > Tipulidae > Tipula > Tipula vernalis. The sequence goes on from OY282558.1 coordinate 270,408,277, forward strand.
GTCTACCCACAAATCGTTATTTTGAAATGTAATTTTAGACGAGAAAATGAAAATTAAATTAAAATAATTTATTAATTACAAAATAAATGGGAATTCATTAATTAGGAATTTTTAAAATTATCCTTTTTTTGGTTTTGTGCTGACTCCAACAAATTGTTTGCTGAGGCGCCTTTGAATAATGTAAAAACTGCTCGCACTCCATATGAAAATTTATCGTAACACATATTTAACTCGGCTTTCACCAGTTGTGTTGTCATTTTATTGCGATCATCCCTCCATGTTGACCTCATTAACGAAAAAACCCGATATGGATTCTTAAAATCTTGAAATATATTTTTAATTTGGATAATCCTGTCGGTTGTTTTCAAAATATTGACCCGTATGTCGGTCCGGTTGTACAAGATTCAATATTCTCAATATTTTGACGAAGTTTATTAATTAATATTATTTCATCATAGACCATTAATATTTATATTTAATAACATTCAAGACGGATTGAAAATTGAAATTTCAATTTTTTTTAAATTAAGAGCTGAAAGGGTTTTCAATAGGTTGTAAGGAGGATAAGGTTTATTACAGCTGTTTCAACTTTGTTCCAAAATAATTTATCGCAAAATCTAAATACATTCTAGTTGTTCCCTTAAATAAGTCACTATTCCGCGTAACTTTGTGAACGTAACAGATTCCCCTTGTAGTATTACAATAGAACGACACATGAAACTTAAAAAATGTGCAATAAAATATAAATACATCTCCGGAATTGTTATTGAGGTTAAACCGTCTTCCATTTCATCTTGTTGAGATTGTATAAATTTCCAATTGACTTTGTCACAGTTCTCCTCGCCTTGCTGCAAAAAATATTGATTAATTGCAGGCGAGCAAGCTAAAACTATATCTACTGCCTTGCACAAGCTTATCCACTTCCTCTCTTACACTGGTTGTACTGGACGCAAATTCAGCGTAAATTTTATTTACCAATGTTTGGCTGCAATTACAAATTGCCTTTAAATTAAATGAATTTTCTTTTGGCACAACTTTTGATACAGGGAATTTAATAAATCACAATTAACGGCTTTATTGTCAGTAAATTATGATAAAATGGAACAATTTGATATTTTTGCTATTGGAAGCATCAGAGGAAATAAAGGAGAAACCAGGATTTTTTTGATTTAAAACTTCTTTCAAAACCACTCAATCGATTTTGGACTGAGGACATTCTCTACTAAACTATTAGCTTTCGTAGGGCCACAATAAACTTGCTAAGAAACACTCGAATCACTAAATAATTTGCAGTTCAGTTTGATTCCACAATCAGTACTAAGTAGATAATCCAACAATTATGGTTTTAAATTAATAATATTGAAGATTTTGAAACAAATTAGTGTTTTATTTTTATGAGCCAATTAATATTTATAAATTAAAAAATTTTTATTTGGTTTAGGGCTCTTTTTATTTCTTTTTAACTAATTACAGCTTTAGCTTTCGAACCCTATTCGGGTTCATTTTCAAAAGCGTAATGAAAAATATATCAAAAATTCCTTCTTTTATACATAAATCAAAAAATAAAGCAATCACAAATTTTTATTAAAAACGACTTTTCATGGAAACGCCCAGCCATGTATTTTCGAAAAAAAAACCTTTGCTAATGCGCTTTCATATAAAAACGGTTGTACAATTGAATAAAAATAAATTTTAATTTAAAGCCATTTTTCCACAACAAATTTCACACCACAAGGTTGATATTTTCCATTAAAGTCATTTTCCTTTATTAACCAATTGTATTCAGGTTTTTTAAACCATTCGTCTTTAAATTTATTAAAATAGGGTTTCATCTAATTTGATTTTGGTGAATGCTCCTGTTGTGACTCATGTGATTCAGACTCTGAATGATATGCAATTTCCTTAACTATAATAATTATGGTCACTATTCACACTAATTTGTTTCTGGAATCTGGGTGTAAAAAAAATATTAATTTTTATTGTGAATTAAAACAAGAAATATCGGCGACAGAAACCAAACCAAAACAAGTTGAGTTCAAACGAAAGTCGATTACCGTTATTTCAAACTAAAATTATTAAAATATATTTTTAGAAACACAACTACAAAATAATAACCAGGGTTGCCAAGTTAGCACTTTCAATGCCCGATTTAGCACTCTCCATTTTATTTTAGCACCCTAAAATTCAGTTTTGCACCTATTTAGCGCTAGCATTTTTCATATAAAATCGAAGGAATAAAATCATCTAATTTTATTCTTGTGCTTTTTGTCATAATTATAAAAAATAAACAAATTCAAATGATAGGTTTCTTGAGATTCAATTCAAGAATTTAGGTTAACTTTTAATGTAGCCAGATTCACCAATTTTTTTTTTACTTGTAGAGCTAACTCTTTTATGTAACACTGGTATAGGTAGGTTAGGCTAGGTTAGGGTGGCTGTCCTAAGGGATCGGCATAGACACCGTTGCCATACCACATACCATTTTTCTCGGCTCTACTCACTGAACCATCCGGAGCTTACAATGAAGCGTTGAATACACCCGACGTCCATCCCATTGAAATCCGCCAGGTTACTGAGGAGAGGAGCTCCTAAAAATGTCCATCTGCTTAACGCTAGACGGGTATAAGTGCAGAGTAGATGGAGTACGGTTTCTTTCTCTTATAGCGATGTAGAGTTAACTCTTTTATGTAAAACTGGTATAGATATATCGTGCCTAAATTATGCTCAAACAATGCATTTAAAACTTTTTTGCGAAATTTTGTGATAAAATGTTTAAACAAGAATGATTTTTTAAATATTTAATTCAGTTAAAGTTACGCTTTGTTCAGACGAAGGATTAATAATCTCGATTAACTAGTAAACCCAGTTTTCTGGTAGTGTAAACGACGGTGATTAAGTTAATCCCGTTTCAATTCAAACTAATCGTCACAAAAATTTACGGATTTGGTCTTTAATCTCGATTAAATTTTTGGAGATGCTTTTTGAGACGATAAATTATTTAATTTGTCATTTGGTAAATATTACCAGACTTCCAGTCCGAACGCCAAAAAACTAATCCAGAGTACAAATAAACTTGATTAGGTAAATCTGGATTACTAATCCGTCACCTGAATAAATTTTAACGAGTAAAACGACAGCGAAGAAATTGACATTTCATAATCAAAAAAATATTTTGCTGACTGCGCAGAAAAATATCTGTGAATTAAAATTAAAATAATATAAAAATGTTCTATTTTAACATTGATTAAAATAATTCTTAGGAAATGTGATTTTGACGTTTATAATACCAAAACTAAGCACATTCGGAAAAGATATAAGTTAATTTGTAGCAAAAATTCCAACATAAAAATTGTAAATCTTTTTCCGAACGTGGATAGTAAATTTATAGTAAATGTTCATGTTGTTTTTGCTGTTTTTTGAAATTTTTTATTTTGTGACCGAATATATATGACCAATAATTAACTTTAAATCAAATTTATTTAAAAACAAAATTCTTTTAAATTAACCGCATACGTCAAAAAACGAAAATATTGAACTTTTTAAAACGTACCCACTCGAAAATTATTTTAGCTTGTTGTAAGAAATCCCAGTAAATTGTTGACCAACTTAACAAAATTAATTTTTCTTTAAATTTACTAAGGTCTATTGTGCTAATTATATGTCTACATATTGTTTTCATACAAGATGCCTAACCTCAAAATGTCCAGTTACCACAAATGTTGGCGTCGATTTGAATTATAGGTTCTTCCTATAATTTACGTGTAAAATAAACCAAAACAAAATATTTGGTAGCAACCGAATGTTCAAAGCCGACGCCAACGGTCGACGTATGCAAGGATCTAAGCTTCACATTTGTGATAACTAAAAACTTTGCAACGGGGCTGGCATGAAAAGTGCTAAGCAACTGTGGATTTGTAACTTCAACATGAGGTAGACCCTTTAAATTTAAAACAATCTTATCAAATGCGTGATTTTAGGTTTTGTTATTCTAACAAAATACTTCGCTAAAGTACAATAATTTAGCATTAAGCTACAACTTTTTAGCACTAACGATAAAAATTCTGACTTTTCGACAATTTTGCCAAAAACAAGATACAAGATGGTCAAAAAGTGTTACTAACTTTTGAGAAGTGTCAAAAATTGTGTTTGTGGTATTACAAAACAGTGGAAACAAGATATTCTTATTGTTTCATGAACAAGTTTTTGAAATATTCCGGTAAATTTTGAAATAGTTGTCACTTTTGAAACTGTTCTGTTAAAAAGTGTCGAAACTACACACTTAGAAAAATATTGCTTATGTAATGTAAATTGCATTACATATAGGTCCAGTGGAATGCTGTATTACAAAATAACACAAGGCTTGCATTAAAAAGGATTTAATACAATTTGCATTAATCTGTAATACAGAAATTAGAATGTAAAGCAAGTTGTAGAAGAACCGTCAATCAATTGCATTAAAATTTATCAAAGACTGAATTAATAAAATCTTTTAGAAGTATTACATTTTAAAGTAAGTTGCATTAAAAGTTGTGTAAGTTTAGCCCTTCTTTTCTGGGGTTTGGTCATTTGGTCTTTGTTTTTGGTGCCTTGAGGGTAGAAGTCTCAGAGAGTAGTTTACATTAAAAAACCAAACATTCATCTTACCATTGGCGGGCTACTTCACTTTATAGTCACCTAAGGTAATAAATTATAAATCAAGAACTGAAAAGGTTACCTTTAACATAATAGACATTTTCGAATTCAGAAAACCCAGTTGTTCTATTTGTCATTAGTCGGTCTGATTTAGCGAATTTTATATCAGTAAAGCAAAACACGTGCATAAATGTATTATTCATATATACATTTAAGTCCGCTTATTTTAGCGAATTTTATGTTGGTATAATTTTTCAATTTGGGCAGGGTGCTTTAAAATGTTTATTAGTTTTATTAAAAATATTTTTTAATGCAAATACTGCTTTAGGAATCTTCCTAATTGCGTCAAAATTTATTTTAATGCGATCATTACTTTATAATTTAATAATAACTTGTATTGAGTCATAGTGCAAGGCTTGCATTAAAAATTAAAGTTATTTTTTTAAGTCTGTACAGGGTTTGAAAGTAGAAACCGTGTCAAAAAGTGCCGCAAACTGTATCATATAAACCATTTTTTAACACTTCCCATCTCTGCTTTTGAGTTCAATCTCGAAAAAATGTAGCACTATTTACTGTCAATACTGCACTATTTTGACTTCAATCTGCCATCCACCAAAAATAATAGTTGCCAACACTGGTTGCCAACATTTTTATGGTAAATTGCAAACCAAGTTGACAGTGGCCTATAACATATATGTGTGCATCTACTTTTAGTAAAACATATTCTATTTTTTATTTATTTTTTTTTTAACAAACACAGACAAACTTTTAATTTCACATTGACAAAACCCTGGATGTACATTGTATCAGTTATCAGAATCTTATTGTGAAATCTAGAAAGGTTGTTTACACAAAAAAATAAGTTTTTTATGGTTTTTTTATTTAACAACAGAAAATCACGACCTAACCCGTGAGGCCAGAAAAATAATTCAGATCCCAGAATGGTAAAATAAATACTATTGGTAAGCCGTTATAGTTCGCGTTTAAATATCTTGGAATACGTAAAAAATATGTACAACTTTGTAGAATAACACGAGTGCAGCAATAATATTGTTTGAGAACAAGCATCGAGGCGTTTTGCAATTAGCTCTGGTGTTCGACAAGGAGATGCTTTGTTACCGATACTCTTTAACCTCAAGTTGGAAAAGATCTTTCTTAAAAGTGAAACACCTCAGAACAACGCATGGTAGATCAATCAGTTTCTCGCGTAAGCAGATTATATCTGCGTGATTGCACCGTATGGCAACGGAATTTAGGAGTTACTTGATCGACTAGAACAATTTTCAGCATCTATTGATCTCAAAATCGACGTGTCTCATTGTATAAATATAATTCAACCTCTGCTACACATATTTAACTTAAGTCTCAAAAAGGGAATTTTCCCATCTTGTCTAAAACATAGAGAGGTTATTCTGTTGCCCTATATCTTTGCTTTCCACTTTTCCCATAGTATTGGGCCAAAAATGTAATGTTGAGATTGGTTTAATTGCGAGATCATGCTGGCTCAGTAAAGTTCCGATGGTTTCTCGGTGGAGAGGGCCATTTAGTATTTTCTGATTGAGTAGGTTTAGGACAATACGAAGAGCTATCCTGGGATTGACACCGCTGAGGTCAGATTGGTTACATGGTACAGTCCATCAATGACCCACAAAAAAACCTTTATTATTATTGTTTATCTTGTGTGTGTAATTTTACATCTAAAAATGGAGGTACGTCGTACGTTATTTATTTTCTATTTCAATGGTTAATGTTGATTTATTACGGAATGTATTTGATGTTAATTCGAATGTATCAGCTGTCGTGTACTAGTTAAGAAAAAATGTCCATCCTCTCTTACAAAAGATATCAGAGCAACGAGGGACGCTGATATACATTATTACACGATAACCAGGAAAATAACAACGTTCAAGATATAATTAAACCAGTCGCTGTGAAGTTCTCGGATGAGGGTGATTTGGTAAAGACTACATTTATTATTATCCAATTCACATAAATTAAACAGTTAACAATAAAAAAAAAAAAAATTAATCGAAGAGCATCTAAAAATTCTTATCATTTCTGTAACTTGTTTCTAAATATTACCTTTGCATCATTTAAATACAATAAACGGAGAAATACTGGATATTATTTATAGTAAACAACGATAAATATTTGGTTTCTTGAATACCGTATTAAACGAAATGGAAGGACAATTTAATACATACTGTGTTGTAAAACATAAGAAAAGGGACGAAAACAATAAAAGCTCTAAGAACTGATTTGTATTCTGTTTAGATTTCCCATTACAAAGTATCACGTACAAAACAAATCGTTCTTGAATTAGATAGTATTTTATATCTGAAGCGTGAAAATGAAACTTGTTCCTTTCTCAGACAGTTTTAGTTTAAATGATTACAATTGAGTGTTCGAAATTTTTGCATTTAATGTGAGTTCTTGTACATTTATTATAAGAGATGTAACAATTTAACATGAAGTTTAGCGTTTTCTGTTAAGAAATAAATTTTGCAAAATATAATTATCTAACGTCATTCGCACTGTCATAAAAGAGATTGTTATAATTTGGGGCCATCATGTAGTTTGTTTGTATTATTCCATAATTTCTTTTGAGGCCATTAATTAGATTTTTTGTATTTAATTAAAAGTAAATATTTTGTTTTAGAAGACTTGTTTAAGCTGTTTTTTTAAGTATTACATTTTGTGTTTATTTTTCTGTAACATCGAAACGAATTTCATGAAACTTGCGAATCCACGAAAAACATTCAAAAATTTTATGATTTGTTTTGACGAGCAAAAATATTACCGACTTCTTCTTATGATGTGGGAGTAAAGTGCCGAACAGATATAATTAATGTTGCATATCATCCTGTCATTAAAACTTTTTATTTACAAAAATACGAACAAAGAGCTCACACTGCCATAATTTTAATTATTTAAAAAAAAAAAAAAATTGATCCAACGATAAACCGCCTTTTCAACCTTGGGGATATACATATTTTGATAAAACAAAAAAAGTTAATTAAAAAAATAGGAAAATATATTTTTCCTTCGTTTTTTTATTATTATTTTTCAGTGAAAAAAACCCATAAAAAGAATTCTTTTTTTATAAAACAATTAGCATTTCAATTTAATCATCATTTAAATTAAAAAACCATTTTAGGTCAAAGTTTTCTGTATAAGAATTTACAACAATCAATCTTATTTAAGGCAGTTAAAAAGAAAGCACACAATCTTGTATTGAAAGTATTGTGTATAAACTAATCAAATTTTATATAAAAACATTATTTTATTTATACTTAATTGAAACAGAATTTTTGGCATACATATACGACAAAAACAAATCAAAAGAAATTATTTTATACAGCTTAGCTATGTGTACTGCGAATTTTTTTGGTTGGGGGCTTAATACTCATAAAAACAAAATCCAGCCTTTCTGAGAAATACGATCAATCATGATTTCCTGAAGGTGGGATATGGATTTGTGATAAAAATAATGATGTGATTTGTGGAAATCACACAATTGATTTTGGAATTACTATGTTTTACTATAAACCTTTAACGCTGAAATCGGATTTGTTAGAATATGGCCGACAATCATTCTAAGAAATTAAAACTTTCTAAAAATGTTAATATAAATTGCAAATGGAACGAAATATTAATTTGCTGTATCGTGTCGATGTATTCATGTCGTTTGAAATTTTTAAAGGGCGTTTATGTTATGTGTAAAGGATATGCTAGAATACTGTGATAAATCCTTTCTCGTTATAAATGTTGACGTTTGTTTGAAACACATTTTCTATTTCTCAGTTTTAACCCAAGTAAAATAAGACTAATGAATGATGGTTAAGTTAAAAATTGTACCGTTTATTGAATCGAGTTTGTATTATAGTTAAACAATATCTAAACAAAAATGTTTGTAATTTTTAAATCTTTGTCATAAATTAAACACAAAAATTTATTTTATTTTTCACACATAAGTTCTTTATTCAAACACTTCACCTAAACAACTCAACTTCTTTAAATTCTTCTTTCCTTATTTATATGCTCGGAAAAGGGCGTGAAGTTATGAAGGTTATATACATCTAAATATTATATGTATAAACATAAACAACCATAAAACTAAATTTTTATCCTTAAATTATATTACTCTTATTTTTTGATCTATTTTTATTTATGATCCTTTATGATCTTTTTAAAGATAAGCATTTTACGTATTACTAATAGGTAATAACCAAACAACACATGTTTTCTAAATATTTAACATTTCCCTTCTGGAAAAATATAAAGTTTACTTTATTTCAATTCTTGACTTACAACTATTGTTTTTACCTAAAACACTAATTTTAGTTAGATATAAGCTTAAAAATAATTACCAAAATAAATTTTATTATATTAATTTTTTTATTTTTATTTTTTGAATTTGTAATAATTCAACCTATCAGGTATGGATCGTTTTCTGTTTGACCTTCTTAAAATTGCTCTTTTCTTATTTATTTTATTGTCATGTGGAACCGCTAAATCTTTGAATTTTTCATTTATAATAATTTGAGGCTGAATCCATTCCTTTTTAGGGATATGCCTTTCTCTTAATTCCCCAATACTTGCTAAACGAATCTTTCCTTCAATATTTATGTAATACGTAGTTAAACTGTTCCTTTTAACAATATAGCCCGCGTGCCACTTAAAATTATTTATATGGTCGCTTCGATACCAAATTGGTTCATTAATCTTAAACTCCATTACTTTCTGATCGAAATTGTTTTCATTTAATTTTGGTTTACTGACGGTCGAATCGTTTATTTGTTTCGAACGTTGTAACGTGGTATCGTTTTGCATTCTCGAATTGAATAAATTTAATAAATTAATGTTAACCCGCGGATTATATTTGAAAACGCGATCCGATGGACAGCCATCAACGGTAGAACAATAAGAATTATTATAATTGGACAGAACCATTTCTATAAGAGTATTTAAATTTAAATTTGAAAACCGCGGATCTAATATTAATTTTTTCAACGAATTTTTTATTGTTTGAACACCTCTCTCTGCTAAACCATTACTTTGTGGGCGATATGGTGGACTTTTGTAAACATTTATGCCTAAATCACTACAGAACTTTTGAAATGCGAAACTATTGAATGGTGGTCCATTATCTGAAACTAAACTAAGAGGATTTCCAAAAATTCTAAATATCAATTTTAATTGTGAAATTACATTTGTCGTATCGCTGTACCTTAATAATTTCACCTCTATCCACTTTGAAAAATGATCAACCATAATCAAACAAGTTTTACCTCCGAAGTAGAACAAATCGAGGTGAATTCGTTCAAATGGAAAATATGTTTCAGGCCATGGAAAACTAACTTTTGAGTTCGTATTCTGACATTTGTTACATACGACGCATTTCTTAACATACTCTTCTATATCTTTATCTAAACCCTTCCAGTAAACAAATTTACGTGCCGTTTGCTTCATTTTTACAATTCCGTTATGAATATCGTGAATTTCTCCTAAAACGAGCTCTCTTAAATTAGGGGGTATTACTAAACGTTCTAAATATAATACGCAATCTTCTTCAATAGATAAATATTCTAATTTGTTCTCGTAAAATTTTAACTCAGGGTTAATACAAACTTCCCTGTGACCTAAACCCGATTTCACCCAAAAATACACTTTCTTTAAAACTGGATCATTCTGTGTTTCTGCGCCTACTTTTTTAAAATTAATCGGAAATCCCTCTGAAATATTTTTAATACTATTAATCACTGAGTCCACATCAGTATTTCCTTGTATTGGTAACCTAGATAATGCATCTGCTTCTACCATTTTTCGCCCACATCTATGCTTTATTTCGAAGTCATATATGGATAAAATATATGCGTATTTGTGAAGTCTAGCGGCTGCTAAAGATGGCATACCCTTGCTTAAATCAAAAATTTTGGTTAAGGGTCGATTATCTGTGAAAAATGTAACTCTATTACCGTAAATATATTTGTGGAATTTTGTGGCTGCGTAAACTATCGCCAAAGCTTCTCTATGCAAATTCGGGTAATTTTTTTCTGCTCTAGACAGAGTACTAGAAATATAGAAAACTGGTTTTTCTTCGCCCTCTATTACATTACATAATACAGCACCGACACCTTCACTACTGGCATCACACAAAATATGAATGGGTTTAGATGGATCGTAATGTTGTAATAGATTGTATGTAATAAGGAGTTCTTTGCAATCCGAAAAAACTGATTGGCACTCCTGGGTCCACTCAAATTTTTTATCCTTTTTTAACAAATTGTATAAACATGCTAATTTACCAGCTAAGTTCGGAATAAACTTATGATAATAATTTATCATACCTAAGAAAGACTGTAACTGTGTTATATAAGTTGGTGAGGGTGCATTTGATATTGCTTCTACTTTCGTCATGGCTGGACTTATTCCCTTATTCGATAGTACATGCCCTAAATATGCCACTTGTTCTACAAAGAATTTGCATTTGTCAAAATTAACTTTTACTTTATGTGCCAACAATCGTTCTAACACTTCTAATAACTTTTCATATAACAATTCTTCTGAGGTTGCGCCAATTAAAATGTCGTCTAAAAAACAGAAAACCTTTTCTAACCCTTTTAAAATTTCATCTATAACTCTTTGAAAAGTGCCAGCTGCGTTACTAACTCCAAATGGCAATCTTTGATATATGTACATATAAACCTTTATGTGTATTAATCGTTACCAATTTTTTGGATTCTTCGGAAATTTTAATTTGCTGATATGCACCAGTTAGATCTAATTTGCAAAAATATCGGCAACCATTTAAATTCATAAGAACATCATTAATGTTCGGTAGAGGGTAGTGGTCTGTATAAATTACTTTATTTATGGTTGCTTTACAATCAACGCATATTCTAATTGAACCGTCACTTTTTGGAACTATAACAATTGGAGAAGCCCATTCACTATTTCTTACGGGTTCTAAAATATTTTCCTTTACTAATCGATCAATTTCCCCAGAAACCTTTTCTTTGAGTTTAAAGGGTACATCGTATGCCTTGTAGAAAATTGGTCGTGTATTTTCTTTGAGATGAATTTCAGCTTCAAATCCTAACAATGGCTCTTCTAAACTTTTACAAAATATCGCTTTATATTTTTCCTTTAAAAAATCTATTTTATTATCTCGAATTTCCGATACTTCATTAACTTCGCAATTTGTTTGATTTCCTACTGTATTACCTATAACCTTCCTCCAATTGGGAAATAATTTATCTAGCCAATTTCGCCCTAATAAAGGTATGAAATACTTATTAGTTTCAATAACTATTAATTCTAATTTATGTTTTGATTCCATCTCTAAATTCAATGAAACATCTAACAAAATTTTCCCTAAAACCTTTAATCTTTCTCCTGATAAAACTACTAGATTTTTGTTCACCGGTGATAAATTTTTAGATTCAAAATATTTTTTAAAATCTTCTTTACAAATTAAAGAATAACTTGCACCTGAATCTATTTCAAAAACAAGATTAAATCTATCTAGTCACAATTTTTGAAAAAGCGGTTCAGACTTGTCTGATTGAATATTTTTGATACAGTCCACTTGTTCTTTGTTAACACTATCGTTTTCACAACTATTGAAATCCTCCGAATCGCATTTTTTAATATAATTTAATCTAAACCGACAAAACTTTTCCACGTGACCTTTACGAGAACAAAATCGACATATAATATTTCTATTTCTAAAATTATCCGTATTTCTATTGAATTTATTATTATTGCTAAAATTTAAATTATTATTATAAGCGTTACCTCTTTGTTGAAAATTATAATTATAAAGTTGACGATGATTTGTTGCATCTGCTGATGTTTCCTTTTTTGGTATGTAATTCCTGTTTATATTTAATTTGTTGATCCGTTCAGCATTGCCATCATGAATAGAAATGATATTTGCTTTTGTCATTTCGTTGCTCACCGCGATTTTTAATGCATTTTCAAAAGTAAATTGTTGTTGTACTCCCTTAGGGTCGGTTTTACCAGCCTCTATCAGTAAGGTTTCTTGTAACTCAGCACTTTGTAAACCAACGATAAATCTGTCGCGTAGCGCCGTATTTAAAAAATTACCAAACTCGCAGGTATTAGCAAGGGTTTGTAATTCTACTGCATAGTCTTTTATTTTTTCGCCGGTTTCTTGGTTTCTTTTGTTGAATTTGTAATGTTGCACTATCGTAGATCTATCTTTCGTATAGTATTCTCTTAATTTGTTAATAATTGTTTTGTAATCTAAATCTCGTGGTTTAGACGGAGCAACCAATTTTTTTAATTGACTGTAACTTTCGGTGCCGATAAAATGAATAATTAATTGCTGTTTTTTTTTTTCATCGATTAATTCGTTTAATTCAAAAAAGTTTTCCATTCTTTCCATATATGTACTCATCGAAATCTTCTCCAGGTACATATTCTTTAATGTTACCCATTAAATGCAATTTATTTGGCTTGTCTTCATTTGCCATTTTACACCTTTTTTTTTTTAAATTTATAAATTAATTTTTATATTTATTAAATTTAATGAATTTAATTTATATAGTTTTATTTTTATTTTTATTTTTTTTCTCTCGTCGCTACTTTTAAATCTTTGTCATAAATTAAACACAAAAATTTATTTTATTTTTCACACATAAGTTCTTTATTCAAACACTTCACCTAAACAACTCAACTTCTTTAAATTCTTCTTTCCTTATTTATATGATCGGAAAAGGGCGTGAAGTTATGAAGGTTATATACATCTAAATATTATATGTATAAACATAAACAACCATAAAACTAAATTTTTATCCTTAAATTATATTACTCTTATTTTTTGATCTATTTTTATTTATGATCCTTTATGATCTTTTTAAAGATAAGCATTTTACGTATTACTAATAGGTAATAACCAAACAACACATGTTTTCTAAATATTTAACAGTAATGGAAGCGATGTAAAACGTAAAGGCCCGTTTCCACTAGATATTATAATATTCTATGTATATAACAATGTTATATAACATGTTCCAAAAATTAATGAAAAAAATTGCAAAAAAAAAAGATTTTTCTACGAAAGATAGAACTTGGTTTTCCTATTTCTTCCCATTGAAGTAGACTTTCGTTAAACTGTGTGTTGTGTTGTCTATAACTAAACTACAAGATTTAATTATGAAAATTCTTAAATTTGTAAAAAAACAGCGTGTATATGGTCATTCACTCGTGTGAATTTGCGAAATTGCATACTCAAAAGAGTGCAGCCCTCGCTAACGCTATTGCAATGACTCGTTTTCTTCACTTGTTATTCAATTTACTATTTTCATGTTAAATAAATTTCAATAGTATTTGTTATATACCTTAGCTATTTGTTACATAGTGAAAACCTGCCTCAACACTGTTTTTTTATTAATGTCGTTTTCGATTAACCCGAAAAAGCAACTGAAATTTCAAACAATACATATTTAATTCAATCATTTTTGATTGACTCTTCCGCTTGGTTCTAAATATTTACAGCACTATTTAATCTAGATTTTTTGATAGATTCACCCCTTATTTATTAACACTATATTTTAAAACTGTTGTTTAAATAATAATAATAATAAAAGTGCCATTTTGAACAATAAAAAATAATACTAACTAGGATTTAAAACCCTCGGGCGAAATAATTGTTGAGGCTCCTACCGGAATGGTAATCAGGACTAGATCAACATTTGGTCTTCAAATTTCCCATTGCTAATGTTATCACCACGCTGTGCACAATTGCAAATCCGTCAGCTGAACTTCACCTAGAAAGTTTACTAGAATTTGATGTTTAATCAATGATCATTATTTGAAATTTATGAGGTTATGTCAGATGGTTTCTATTGGTTTTTGTGGATGAATTTCAATTTGTTTTACCTACTTTTATTAGGTGCTTTCTGTAGATAACTGTTTTCTTAGGATTTGTTGTTACAGCTGGTACTTTTAACGTATAATATACTACGCAAAACATAAAAGTTTGTTTGATTTTTATGTTTAGTTTTTCTTGTAAATTTAACAATGACCGCATTTATGATTTTCTTTGTCGTGTCGATATCTGCAAAAATTGGTATTGTGAATATCGATTGTGAATATCCCTTTGCCATAAAACCGCCATTTATTGTCGAGGACGGTTTAGTTGACGACTAGAATTTTATTTAAACTATAAGGGTTCTCATCCAAACAGCTTCTACAGAAGTCATATGCCTCCAGATCCAGCCTCCTTCCATGTTCTCTAAAAGGGCAATGTTCCGTGAGATTCCTACGACGGTTCTTAATTCACGTCTACGTAGAGATATCTAGTGCGCACCAAGTCTAGCTTTAGCCAAACTTGACTTGCTAAACTACGGAGTGGGTGTAAGTACACCTCTCTTCTACAGAGGCTAGCGCCTATTTTCTAAGTGCTAGTTTTAGCGCTGTGATAGGCCTCCCCAGATTTGCCCTTTCCAGTTATAGCTGGAGAGTCATATCGAACCTAGCAGGTTCACTCGCCCTGCAGTTTCCCATAACGTATGCGATTCAGCCCCATCCTTTTTGTACACATTGAGACTGATTGACCTGAAACCGAAATAAAATAACACTTTTTATAGATACATTTGGTGTCGTCTGGGATAAATACCTCTTCCATGTGTCGTAACTCTAAATACTCGGACATAAATTGCGAATATAGTTTCAATAATTCCGGGCCCTTATGGATGCACTTTTCTGTTGTAAAAAATTGTTTCGAGGCGTTTGTCGAGGAATTCCCCAACTCTCTAATATTAGGTTTTATTAGAAGGGCAACACTATATACCTTCCCGATTCAGTTCGAATGACATTTTTGGAATAATGGGCTTCACACATTTTTTTTTTCAATTGATTGCATTTTTGGATCATCCATGCTTTCAATGATCCAGAATTTTTGGATTTTCTCATCGAGACATTCGAATGCGCTTAGCGGTACAGTTTTAGTCTTTACTGACTCTGATTTATTTTCCGATCAAATTTGATTATTTGCCGTCTTACCCATCACTACATATCCAAAAACAGTATCGTACATTGGAAGTTCCTGAAATATGTTCAGTTTACCTCCATCCATCCTTATCGGGCTTATGAAACCAAGGATCAGCTAGTTGGACATGTTTCGGAACTGAGCTTTGGTCAAACGGTATTCGATATGATGGAAGCCGTTCCGATATTTTGGATTTTACAAGGCAAGTTACATTTCACTTATAATCAGATGTTCGAGACTCATTGAAAATAGTTACTCTTTTTGTTTCCGTTTATGCTTCACCGTTTATTCCGGTAATTTTGATGTGCACGGGCTCTGTTTTTAACGACAAACTTTTGCACATATTTTGGGTCAAAAAATTTGCTTGGGAACCACTATCTAAAATAATATGACATGGAACACGGTTGCCAACTGAATTTTTGAGCCAAACTACTGATGTGGTTGATACGGCTCTCGGAATAGAAAAACTATGACGATGTGTTCCGAATGATGTTTATACTTACGATGATAGACTTGAGGAAACTTCACCCTTTTTATCTCCACTCGTCTCCGTTTCTCCATTTAATGATATAGATGAGCTATACCCTTTCCGAAATGGAGTAATCTATGGTGTTTCAATGAACACACTAAACATGGCGAAGATTTACACTCTAGGTTTACACGATGATTACTCGAATCTTCTAACAATTTCATATCGATTCTGCGGACTTATATTGTTATCTTTAAATTTTTGACATTGCATCAAAGTATGTTTACCGCTGCAGTACTCGATATTGCCGTTCTGTATTAACATAACGCGAATTTGATTTAATATTGTTCCTTTTTGTGTACTATCAAATGGTATGAGCCAACTGACGATTTTTGAGCTTCAAGGATTTTGCATCTTTCTCTCAAAATTTCTATAAATTTGTCAAAAGTTAAAACCTTTGTTTGCGAGGAACCCTTAATTATGGAACTTTGGACTGATGATTTAATCGTTCCGATAGATGGTGAATGAGGAACAAATCCCAATACTGAACTGGAACTTCTAAGGCCTTTAATGAATAATAACTTTTTACTACGCTGTCGATAAAATATTGAACTGATAATGCAGAATTTTCACTTGGCTTTATAATTTCATAAATTTTGCTGATGTGCAATTTTTAGATTACCTATAATTTCATCGATATAATGATCAGTAAGTTTTTCCAAGCAATTGGATAATTCTCATAGCCCTTTCCGTCCCTAACACACGAAATTAGATAATGAAACTTTGCAACATTGCTTAAACTTGTATTTGAGTGAATCAATTCGATAAAAATACCCCGAAAATCTAACCAATTTAATTCGGACCCGTCGAATTTAGGGAACTGAATATTTGGAAGTTTGAGCGATACGGTAGCTTGCAAATTATTTTCACCTGAAATCTCAATTTTATTTTGAAGTAACTTGGATCCTGCTTTCATTTCATTGATATTATTCATGTATCTTTACAAATCAATCATAGACATGTATCTTTACAAATCAATTCCAATTTCGTGTGTGTGTGTGTGTCATCAAACTTTGAGTATGTTAAACGAAGTCGACTTAGTGCAAATTCAAACTCGCCGGTGCTCTTATTCGGACTTATTCAATTTATTTTCAAAATAAGAAACGCGACTCTTATGCCAGTACCTTATATGTTTTAATTTTTTAATTCTTTCTTTCTGAATGATTTATTCAGTTAACGTTAAAAGTATTAGTGAATGATCAGAGTTTAAGTTATGGCTTTTATCTACTTGAAAATAATTAACAGATATGTTCTTTATTAAGAAGAAATAGGAGTTCATTATCCTTAGTCGTTATTAATCTGCAGCCCCAGTGAACATTTTTTGCATTAAAATCTCCTCCAAGCACAAATCGTTTTCCTAATTTGCTGAGGAACTCGAGATAATCTTTTTGTGGGCAGTAAATTCTAGCAATACAAATAGAACTACTTTTGGTTCTGACAATAACAGCAGGTGCTTGTATTTCACCCATTTCATATTTTAACTCTTCATAGTGATCAATACTGTTTCTCATTATAACAGTACTACCTCCTTTAGCAGTGTTTCCAGGGTGAATGGTGTGATATATTTGATAATTTTTAAATTTAGTGATTGATTGTCTAGTGAAGTGTGGTTCCGTGATGAGACATACATCGATTTTTTCTGTGTCCAGGACCACTTGCAGTTCTTGTTGATGTTCCATCAGTCCATTCGCATTCCAACATAAGATTCTGATTTCTTAGTCTGTACACTAGTTTCTGTAATCGCTCATCAAATGTATTTAGTCTGCTTAAAAATAATTTAATTTTTTTCCGTTGCTCATCATTATTTGAGCATGAGTCATTTTACCAAATTATGATTCAGTAGTTCCCGACACGCAACGCTGCATCCTCTGTAGTTAGCCAGATGGTTTTCTCCACAGTAAACGCATTTAGGCTGAACATTTTGAGCTTTTACACAATCTTTGGTATGATGCTTACCTAAAGACTTGACACACCTGAAATCCCTGCTGCAATATTT
This sequence comes from Tipula vernalis, assembly GCA_958295665.1. Lineage (NCBI taxonomy): Eukaryota > Metazoa > Arthropoda > Insecta > Diptera > Tipulidae > Tipula > Tipula vernalis. Next base: position 270,426,454 of record OY282558.1, read on the forward strand.
TTGTGTATGTCCACAGGCTTGACACTGTGGTATAAGCTTACACCTTCTTCATCAGTATCGAAGGTCAACATAAACATGTTGAGAGGTACTTTTCCTTTCCGTTTTAGCTTAATTCATGCTTCAGTTGCCTTAAATCCTTTTGCTTTCAGGTCATCAATCATTTTTCTAGTTTACACGTAGAGTGTAGGTTTTTAACCATGGCCCCAATTGGTCTGGTTTGTTTGTGTTCAAACGTATGCCAAGCATGTTTTTCTTCGTTTAACAGTTTTGTCATTTTAATGTAAGTTTCACCATCTTTCAAGTTTATTTTGATGGTGTTTCCATTCATCACCTTTGCGTTAATTTATTATAGAGTAAATCGCGTAGTCTTTGACTTCATCTATTACTATTGGTGGGGATGGAGGTATTTTTTTTTTTGGTTGTGTTTGGATAATATTTGGAAAATCATCCTTTAATTGAGGTGAGGACCCTCCTGCATCCACGCAATTGTATCATTCAGTTGCTTGTTTTAAATTGTTGGCTTCAACTAATGCATTATTAGCGTTACACAATTCATTGTGAAGCTTTCCTTCGTTTGAAGAACGAGTGTTGTGGCTGCTGGGAATGGAGGGACTACCGCCTCTTATCGGAGAATACGATACTTTCTTACTCTTGTGGAAGGGATGTGAATTATCCTTTTCTGTTTCACTCAATTGAGCTGATTTATTCACCAAGATGTGTTGGGATTGGTTAAAATAATTGCAGTATAGTCTCGCCAAGAATTCATGAGACTGACCTCCGAAAAGGGTGGATTTACCTGAGAAACTGGCGTACCACCTGGGGTATAAGTTTCCATATTTACCTCGCTCATTGCTCATTTATAGTGTAGTGCACTCGCCTCTAGTATTTAGCCGATGCATCACATTGTTGCCCGGGTGTTACCACATGGAGGTATACTAGACACATTTGGTGGTTTCTACATAGTTGCAGCGTTGGAATATAGACCACGAGAAACATGGCTATATACGGTCAACCCCTACCTTATCGAGACGCACCCAACACCCCATAGTAACTTAAAACTAAATTCATTAACAATACCTGTTGATTACTTAGTGTTACTAATTCGATGAATAGTTAGTTGACCGCAGTTGATACAAATCCGGTAATTCTTTTATAGATGACTTAAATTCAGCGATGGAATTTATGTGTCGATGATTTTATTTAACCGAAGAATGACGTCGAAGTTAGTATTCTAACATTTAATAATAATCAGACGGAATAACTTTCTTTGTTCTTACAAATTAAATAAATAGTTAACCATAAACAAATTATATCTTTATCCAGAAATATCTACTGTCACAAACAATAAAATGTACATTAATAATCATTTAAAGCCACAAATTAAATCAACTTTAATCTCGTGCAAAAAAATCTGTAGAGATAAAAACATTAAATACATTTATATTAAAAACGGAATAATATTAGCAAGGCTATCAGATAAATCTAATATACATAGAATCAAATCGGTTAACGACCTGAATAGTATACATAATTGTGTTTAATTTAATATCGAAATTTATAAATTATTTCATTAAATATATACTATCAAAATTGTAGAGCCTGGTTGTTGATTGTTGAAGGTTCGTAAAACCTTAATGAAAGAGTTCTGGAATGTTATGTCCCCAAACGGAATTGAACGTTCTTACTCAAATTTAAAAATTATGATAACTAAGCAAATGTTTGACTTTTTTCGATAATAATATCAAAAATTGATTTTATATATTTTTTATTAACTAAGTCGGATAAATTATTATTGTTATTTTCCCCCATCCTTACATTTATAGTTTTTCTTCGTTCCTTTTTTATTTTTTGTTAAAATTAAATGATAAAAATAAATAAATAAAATAAATAATTAAAACATAAATCAATACTAAATATTAAAATGAAACTAAACTAAATAAATTCATTTACTAAACAATTAATGTAAATTCTTAAATACCTGACTAGAGTCTCGCCTGTTTTGTATTTTAAATATAAATAAATAAAGTTATATCTAAATTTCCAATAGAAATATAAAAACTATTAGAGAAAGCGTCAAAAGAAACCGTCAAAATATCTAATAGCCATTTAATGAGTTTATATGCTTTTGTTTTTTTTTTCAGATACTATGCAATTGTTCGACCTCTCAAATATCCAATAAACATGACAAAACGTGTAGTAGCAGTAATGATATTAAATACGTGGATATCACCAGCCCTATTATCATTTGTTCCTATATTTGCTGGTAAGTAAATTCGATTCTGTTACCAGTATCAAAATGAATTTAACAACAAATTCCAATTTAATATAATATACCAAATTTTCAATACTTAATTTTGTCGTTCAATGTATCGTGCAATAGAATGTGTGGCAGGTTTTAGTCAGCTAAAAGCATAATTGCCGTCCGTAATCAAAAAAGCTCAGATATATGGTTTAGGTAGGCATAATTTATAGTTTAAAACACATGCATTATATGTTGATGACATAAATACTTAAATTAAATTGTTTAAGTATTTGTGTAATTCAACATAAATCGGCAAAATTTAAGTAGTACAATTTTTGTAAACAATAATCGCTATGGTACCAGCTTTTTCAAATATTTCTTTTTACATTTAAATTCTTTGTGTAAATAACAAAGTTAAACCTGTTTTCATTTATTGTAGTTACATTTTTTTTTCTTCCATAGCTAGCACTAAACAAACTAAAACTTTTAATTTAATTGAGAAATTGAATTATAAAAAAAAATTACGACTCAATCATTTACAAAGTAACAACTTCACATTTAATATTTTTAACATCAAACGAAAAAAACTTTTCTCTGATTTCAGTATAGAAATCTATAAAAAAATCTTATTTTATTTTGTATACTAAATCAAAGAATATGTACGAATGCAATGGAATCTAGCATTCTTACAAACCCCCTACAAAAATTATGATTGAAAATATTTCTTCTTTTGCTTTTTCTGTTTTTGTTTATATGGTATATCCAATTTGAAAATATTTTTTTTAAAGGTAAATGTTATTATATAAATACTGTTGTCTTCACTTTACATCCATTTTCGATTGAAATTTTTTCCAACTGATAACACAAATAATCGAATATATATTTTATTACATACATAAAGATGTAACAAATATATCGGAAAAGATCTTTTGCAGATTTTTTTCTTTATTTTCAATACTGTGCTCGGTTTAGGCACAATATTATTTTACGGCTGAAGGCCAATATTCAGATGGTAAACATACTAAATTCGGAAATGCGTTTATCTTTCTCAAAAGAACGTTAAACGAAATACAAAACAAAATTAGAAAATCTTTTATGTTTAGATCATTAATTAATTTTTTATTGTTATTCGGGTTCAGTGAAGAAAATCAGAAAGAAAAGCATATTTAAAAAGGTTTTTACCATACTAATTGATTTATCCGAGAATTAGGTTAAGTACTGAAAAAGTTGCTTCGAGAAATAATACAATCTAGGAAAAAATAAAAATTACAATTTATCTAACGGACGATTAGCGAAATCTATAAACTTTCAATTGTAATGATTAGTTGTTTGATTAAGCGAGTATTTTTTTTAATTTTTGGGTGTCGTGTACTCGTAATAACAATAAACTTCTTGTATCAGTCCTCTGGTCGTTACCAATTGAGCAATCTAGTACACTATTGTCATTTTTTTTAGAAATCAAAAAACTGTTTCTCTTTGATTTCTGTTTGCCTAAATTTTAAAAGATAAGACAAATTTTGGAACAACAGTTATATTTCTATTAAAATAAGCACGGAAAATAGTTGTTTTGGAATACCCTATTTGTGACAAGATATACAGAGTTTACTACATAGTGTGAAATTTTTTTTGGTGAGCTTACCTGCATTCCTACTTTTCTGGGATAAGATTTTGAAACTATCGGACACAATTCTGCAAACGTTGAAAATTTTGTAGGCTGGTTTTGTACGTAAGTAAATTTGAGTTTTTCAAGAAGCATTTCCCTTTATTCGACGTTTACAAAACAATCGATTTATTATTTTCGGTCTTTCAAATAATATTATATTACATGATACTTCTACTTCATTTGCCATTTACACAACAAATACCCTTAATTAAACGAACTCAAATCAAATCAAAATTAACTTAATATAAGTACTACAATAAGAAAATAAAAAACATAAAATCCAAATCTCAAGTAAAAAGCAATAATAGAAAAGCTTTCAAATGCATAAGTGTTATAAATTTCTATGTGTTGTTTGCTACACACAATAAATATTTCTTTATTTTTTGCTTCTTACAGTTTAATGTTATACATTCGTACACTACTTGTATCTGAGTAATTGAAATTCTATTGCGGTTTCTTCTAAGAAGAAATTGAGGCGCGGATACTATACAACTTTCGTTTACGAAGGGCACTATAATACGGAATTTAAAATCAATCAAAAAGAAACAATTTTGCTTTCACCTTTTTTCGAATTTTTCTGTAATTTTTGTTTAACTTAGGAAGCTTTATACATGGGCTGAAAAGCTTCCTGTATTGATAATAAAACGGAAATTTCTTGATATTGTTTTTATTTACTCACCAATATTACACGTTTTAACTAAATACAGTTCATCCAACGATTTTCCAACATTTTTGCTGTCCAAACATTTCAAACGAATGTCTCTTCGGATAAGAACTGACGGTATTTGACGGTGATGTAACCATCTACTATATATAAGTTATTTATACGTGTATGTGAAATTAAGTGTTTTATTTTGCTTCAAATATATGTATTTATTTATGAGATGAATTCAGTCTTCTTCGAAATTTTAAACTGAAATTTGAAGTTCTAATGTCTATAAATGGTATTGTGTGTGCATACTGTGTATTGTGCGTGAGTGCGGGGTTAATATTATTTGAGTAAATATTTTGTACGTAAATTTTATTTATTTTATTTATTTATTTATTTATTAACGATCTAAGCACAAAGGCTTTTTACCGTTTTAAAAAAATTAAAAAAAAAAGAAAAATGTCATACAATAAATAATACAAATCTAATATATTATTACCCAATTTCATCACTGACTCTGGAACGCTTTTCTTTTACCATATTTCCAATTTACATCTCCAAATTTTGTAACTCAGTAGCCTAAGTGATCTAGGTTTTGACGATTTGACAATGACAATGTTTTCTTATGGCCAGCCTCCATTCGTCGCGACGAACAAAAAATGGCATGACGTCATAACAAAATTGATATATTATACTTACAACTACTAATATAACAAATAATTATATTTTCTCTGTTTTTGCTTATAAAATGGAAATCTATTTACATGTGTCATTTTGGATTAATAAAATATTCATTCAAACCAAATATAGACTTGTCCTCCCGTTTATATTTGTAGTTTTTACTTTAGGATTTTTTATTCTATTTGTATAAATAAATTAAATTCAAGCTGCTGACAAATATGTTAAGCTGAAAGAAATGTATTAAGCCTTTAATAATATTTAGTTTTGCCACCGATAGCAATCAAATAAAATTCTCCAACGGAAATTACAATTAAAAATTATGTACAAGTCAAGCCTTGTACAAAAACCATTATTAAATTAAAATAGTTCAAAAGTAACATTTCATTATCAATAAATTATGTTTTATTGTTATTGTTAACAATTATTATTAATTCTCTAATGATTTTGAAGAAACAAAATTTTTTTTGGCATGGCACAAATAATTGAGAGTAAAATACAAATTCCTTTCACTTCGTCGTGACAAAATTTGAAAAAAGATGGATATTGTGATGTTTTGGTTCTCTTCGTCACGAGTAATGCGCATGAGCACAATCAGCTTTGTTTATGTATTCATACTAATTTTACCCAATAAACAATAATTGGCACAAGCTCGTGCCAATTTTTCTTCGTCATGACGAGTGAAGACCGGCCATCACAGAATACGTTTCGGGTTCGATGCTCATAATGATTTTATTGTCATTTTATTGGTTTAATACGAATTGAAAAACATAAAATTTTGTTTTGAAATATTAAGTTTTGTCGGTACTTGACCAAATTATTATTTTTTACGAAGGGAGATTTTATCGAGAAATTTTGCCAGTTTCAGTTTCAATCTGAGTGAGAATAATGAAAAATTGAATTTTTTTTACCAGTCAATCTCATCAGGCTATAGCGACTGAAAATGCTAATTACACTTTTAGATTACTTTCTATATATAGAAAGCAAACGTGTAGTTAAGTATTAGCGAATTATACGCAAACACACATATTAAACTCTTAATAAATTTCAATTTAATTTTATTTAACGCTTAAATACGATTTCTGTTTTGAAATGTTAAGTTTTGTCGTTACTTGACCAAATAATTATTTTTTACGAAGGGAGAAATTATCGAGAAATTGGCAAAAGTTCTCGATAATTTCTCCCTTCATAAAATTTTATATTGTAAAACAATGAGTATGTAATAAATTTTGTAAAACTGGTAATCAACATTTAGGCTGATACAGCAAATTATTACATTCGATATTTAATCATTTCCAAAAAAAATTCGGGTTCTGCATTATTTATTTATTTTTTATTTTAATTTTATAATGGCATTTCAATGCATCATAAGGAATTGAAAAATATAAAATTTTGTATCCTAAAGCTTTAAGATAGCAGCATTAGACAATTAGGGTTTTTCTACATTTTTTTTCTATCGAAACCATAAAGTAAACCAAAGCAACCAACACGAATGAAACTGACAACTAGACATAATTTCTTTGAATTATTTACGTGCTTGAAGATTTCTCTGAAGTGCTTGGAATATATAATAATAACAATAAACTTAAGGAAACCCCCGGACTCTGTTGGTCAGGATGTAACGTACCAAAATAACAATGACAATTAAATTTGATTTCTTTTATGATTTGGGTTTCAGTGGTATGTACCGCACCGGACTAGGACTACAAAAGTCTTTGGTTCGATTCTCCTTAAAGTTTTTTCTGTCCAATTTTTTAGTTTTTTTAAAGTTTTATTATTATTTTTTTATTATTTACGTACTAACTGTTACATATTAAATTAATTATTGTGAATTACATAATAACTTTGTGATTGTGAATTGTATTATATCTTGTAATTGTATTGTACAGTAATTTATATTAACAGAATATCATGTATCTTGATCTCTGTCTAGAACACGACGATTAATAAAAATAATGTAAACCAGTAGAGTCAGTCGTGAAATAAGAGTTGAATAAATAACATTATATCGATCGTCACTGATGTTTTATTAAATAATGAAGACACAACATGGCGCAGTTGATAACTAAAATAAGTTATAAAAAATACCAATAATAAATTGTTAATGATATGTGAAGTGTTATTACCCTGTGAATGGTATTACTGTTAAATGAGAATAACAATAATCATTATTAAAAATGAATAGTTTTAAACCACCGAACCCTTTAATTGTTCAAGGAAATTTGAGTGAAAATTGGCGAAAATTTAAACAACAGTTTAATATATATATGGAGGCATCGGGATACAATGAATTGTCATCTGATAGAAAAGTCGCAATATTTCTCAATGTGGTCGGCGAAGACGCTGTCGATATTTTTAATACCATGAGTTTATCAGATGCGAAGCGGAAAGATCTGAAGGAAATATTGAACGCGTTTCAAACATACTGTAATCCACGGAAAAATATTTTATACCAACGATATCTCTTCTATACTCGTGATCAAAACGAAATAGAACAATTCGATCATTTCTTGACTGAGATCAAAAAGTTAGTGAAAGATGGCGAATTTGGCGAACAAGAAAATTCAATTTAACGTGATAGAATTGTACTGGGTCTACGCAATAAATCGTTACAAGAGAAAATTTTCAAGTTAAAAGATGAAGATGTAGAGCTCGAAAAAATTATTGAATACTGCAGAATAACCGAAACCACCGAGTCACAGTTAAAAGTTGTCCAAGGTCGTCCGTCGGCAACAGTTAATACAACAGTACTACATAACCCGGATCAAAGCAGTAAACCTGTCCATTCATCATCATCATCATCTAGAGTTCAATCATCACCTCATGTACACTACGGTACCAACAAACAAGCTGAATCACCAAGGCGTGGGAATTTTTCATCAATCAGTAAACAGAAATGTCGATACTGTAATTATAATCATTCGTATAATAGATGTCCGGCGTATACCAGATACTGTAGTATTTGTGGAAGAAAAGGTCATTTTGCAACAGTATGCAGCAATTTTAATCATAGAATGGGAAAACATTTCGTAAAGGAAATTATTGAAAATAGGGAAGTAAATTGTGAAAATCAAAACGATAATAATGAATATGTATTAAGTGATGATAACGATTATTTTTTAAATTCACTTTCGGTTTTTTTTGTAGATGGTGATGATAGGGTTGCTGGAATCGAATCAAATGGATGGTATGAAGATTTAAATGTGGAAGGACATATTGTTGGTTTTAAATTAGATTCAGGGGCGGACGTTAATATTATACCATTACACATCTTTAACCAAATGAAAGCTAGTAAGTCAAAACAGCTGAAACCAAATACGTCAAACTTAGAGGCGTATGGAGGATTTACGGTCAAAACTGAGGGACAAGTAGAGTTGTTGATAGATTATTCAGGTAAATTTTATTTAGAGAAATTTCTAATAGTAAACACGAGATCAAAACCAATATTAGGTTTAAAGTCTTGTATAGATCTCGGTTTGATTAAGCGTAAAGTTTGTGCTTTAGGGAACACTGTATCGGCATTTGTACAAGAAAACATTGAATTATTTAGCGGAATAGGAAAATTTCCTCAAAAATATAGTATCCAATTAAAAGACAACGCAATACCTGTAGCTAAGCCTCCAAATCGAATTCCAATTGCATTGAAAGAAAATGTTAAGAATAAATTAAAAGAATTGTGTGCTGCTCGCATTATAGAAAAGGTCGATGAACCAAGCGAATGGGTTAGTAAGATGGTTATAGTGAAAAAACCAAATAAAAAACTAAGAATTTGTCTTGATCCACAGGATCTAAATAAGAACTTAGTACCGAACTTTTATCAAATTCCCACTTTGAATGATATCAAATCTAAATTAGTTGGCCAAAAATATTTTACAGTAATAGATTTAAAAGACGGATTTTGGCAGATCGAACTTGACGATATCTCGAGCCAGATCTGTACTTTTTCAGCACCTTTCGGCTGTTATAAGTTTCTTAGGCTTCCATTTGGGTTAAATATAGCAGCCGAAGTTTTTCATAGATTTAACTCTAAAATATTCGGTGATCTGCCTGGAGTAGTAGTTTATATCGACGATGTATTGGTTTTTGGAAAATCAAAGGACGAACATAATGAGAATCTAGCAAGGGTATTACAACATGCCAGAGAAGCTGGTATAAGATTCAATCCAAATAAAATACAGCTAGCTGTTGATAAAGTAGAATACTTAGGACACATATTTTCACATCAAGGTGTATCTCCTCATCCAAATCGCATAAGTGCCATTTTAAATTATGAAATGCCAAAAGATAAAAGGGCTCTTCAACGTTATCTGGGCATGGTTAATTATTTAAGGGATTTTCTACCTCATTTGTCAAATAAAACAGCTCCGTTGCGGGCGCTGCTCAAGAATAACACAGAGTTTTTGTGGTTGCCGAATCACACAGGGGCTATCCTAGAAATTAATCAAATGTTGGTTAAGGCGCCTTTGCTTCAAAATTTTGACCAATCTCAAGATATAGATATTCAATGTGATGCATCAAATATAGGGTTAGGGTGTTGTCTTTTGCAAAATAATAAGCCTGTTTGTTATGCCTCAAAATCTCTAAGTGATGCTGAAAAAAATTATGCATCCATCGAAAAGGAATATCTCGCAGTTTTTTTTGCTTGTCGTAAGTTTCACCACTTCATTTATGGGAGACCAGTTACAGTTTATTCTGATCATCTACCATTAATTGCAATAAATAAAAAGGAAGTGAGTAAAATTTTCTCCCCTCGGCTTCAAAGAATTAAACTCAAATTACTGCGATATAACATCGAAATTAAGCACTTGCCAGGACGGTACATGTATATAGCTGATGCATTATCTCGTGCTTGCCCTGTTACGGATAATGTCGAAGAAGTTGATGAATCTCTAAACGATTTAGTTCATTCTATAAACGTTTCAAAGCGAAGGCTAAATGAGTTTAAAGAAAAAACTAACGAAGATTATGTTTTAAGCAAATTAAAATTTTTTTGTTTAAACGGGTGGCCCAATTCTAAAAACAAAATAATTGATCTTTTGAAATTCTATTACAACAAAAGACAAGATATTAGTATAATTGATGATTTATTATTTTATGAAAACCGTATTATGGTACCTCTTAATCTTAGAGAAACTATCCTAGATCTACTTCATGAAACACATTTAGGTATTACTAAAACCAAAGCCCAGGCCAGATCGTTGTTTTATTGGCCGAACATGGATAAAGATATAGAAGATACTATCATGAAATGTCATATCTGTGAAAAATTTCAAACGAATAATGTGAAAGAACCATTGATTCAGCATGATATTCCTACATTACCTTTTGAAATCATTGGTTGTGATCTATTTGATTTTAGAATAAGGTCTTATTTAGTTGCAGTAGATTATTTTTCGAAATGGATCGAATTAAAACCGTTGTCATCGAAACAATCATGTTCGGTAATTAAGGCACTTAAAGAAGTGTTTGCGGTACATGGTATTCCATCAAAAGTCATTGCAGATAATATGCCGTTTGCATCATACGAATTCAAAAATTTCAGTGAAACATGGAATTTTGAAATTACAACTTCAAGTCCAAACTACCCACGATCAAATGGCCTTGCCGAAAAGGCTGTTCATATTTGTAAGGCTATGCTTAAAAAATTAACGGAAAGCAGTGAAGGTGATTTAGACTTAATGCTATTAAATTATCGTAATACGCCTGTAGCTGGGTTAAAGTATTCTCCCGCACAAATGCTTAATAGCCGTAGACTTCGCACCAAACTCCCTGTAATTAATGAAATGTTACCTTTACAAAATGTACTTGAGCAACTTGTTATTCGCAATCAAAAAATTAAAGAACACTATGATAAAAATACAAGATGTAAAACTAATTCGTTTACAGAGGGTGATCCTGTAATGTATAGAAATGGTCCCAAAGACCATTGGTATCGGGGAAAGGTTATGTCGAGAAATACAGAACCTAGATCATATAACATACTTAATCAAAATAATAACATAGTACGACGAAATACATTTCACATGAGAAAATCGTTCAACAACTCTACCATTCCTCCTGTAGAACCGGATATTGATTATGATTATGTTTTCAACAAAGTAAATCAAAGATATGTCCACACAGAAACTTCACCTAATCCAATATCAACAAACAATAATTCACAGCAACCTTCTTCATCACAACGACTAGTAACTACCAGATATGGCAGGTTAATAAAAAAACCTGATTACTTTAAATCGGATCAATTTTAATACATATTATTATTAATACTTAAATTAAAATTTAAATAAATTCTAGATGAGGGGATGTTATATATTAAATTAATTATTGTGAATTACATAATAACTTTGTGATTGTGAATTGTATTATATCTTGTAATTGTATTGTACAGTATCTTCTATATTATTAAACGAGCAATAATTGCGGGTATGTATATATGTCCGCACGAAAAACTACTTCGAGACCGATTTCGTTGACGTAAAATGGCTATATGATGTCTTTTTGCATGAAAATGCGATTGAGTCTGGTCTCAAGTCTGGGAAAACTCTGTAAAGCCTTCAAATCTGGAAAAATTATCCAAATTTTACAGCGCCATCTCTAAAATGGTCAATTGTATATCGCTCATTTGCTACCACAATGCCATAACTCAAAATCGGTCGTTTTTGACTTATTTATAGAGAAATATCGGCTTTTTAATATAGTTAAAACTGATATAACGACACACCTAAAGCTATAAAGCTCACTACAAGACAAACGGAAATGTCTCTCAAATTATAACATTTGTTATTTTTAAATTGTGTCATTGTTGCAGCAAATGAGCGATATGTATTGTGTATTTTTTTTTATAGAAAAGAATGTTTGATGATTTTTTTAAATAGTACAGCTGCGTAGTTAGCAGCATACGGAGTTGGGATGTATTTAATTTTTTTTTTATGATTTTTTTTTCAAGGATGTCCATTTTTCAAAAATCACGACAAAAAAAAACAAATTTAAATTAATGTTGGATGATCAGCATATTTTTTTTAGTCTTTTCCCGACGAATTTTCCGAGTGGAAATTCGCGATTTTCTCGCATTTTCCGTGATTTTTCCGATATGATGTAAAAGGAAATTATTCTTAGAATATTTTTCTTCATCTGTATACCAAATTACAGAAAGATCTGACAAATTTTATCTTTCTCTATGTTGATATGTCACATTGTGTAAATCTATCTACATATTATATAATTTAGTAGAATGCTCAAAACTTTTTATAAAACCAAGTAATTTTTCGGCAAATTCCCATGCCGCAGTAGTCTAGGTGTTAGCGTTGTGGATTTTAAAATTGTACATCGTAGTTCGAACCTCGAAAATTACATTCTTGAGATAAATTTTTTTTTCGTTTTTTTTTTCAAATTTATATGGCATGTATGATTGAATAATAATAAAAGATGAATGTAAAAGTTGTAAGCTACATTTAGGCTATTATAGTAAATTATTTGTGTTGCAAAGGCACAATTATGACATTTACGTTCACAAAAATCAAGAATTAACTACAAAAACTACATTTACATTTAAGTTACGGTAAATGTATGTATATCAATATCAGTAAACGTAGGTATAATTTGGGAAACTACATATATATATGTATTTAGGTGAAGTATCATTAATTCGAGCGAGAATCTTGAAAATTTATATGAAATCGATATTGAAATAATTTTCTGGAAATATTGGATTCAATTTTCAATTGTAGGATTTAATTATTCCAGTGATTTTCTTGACCAAAAAATCACGAAAATGAGTGGAAATTAAATCCTAATGATGTAAATTGAGGCTGGGATTTTTTTTTTTTTTTTCAAATCAGATTTAGAAGAAATTTTCAAGATTTTCGCTCGAATTAAGTTTGTAAAGTTTTCTCAAGTTATGTCTATACATTTACCGAAATAAGTACAATACATACATTTACAGTACCATATTATATATATTATTTTTGCAACAATAGATGCAAAGATTGATAATTTAAACGGTATTGTTTTTACCTTCAAAATATTCGGTATCATCGCTAATCGGAATATATTAGAATTGATTTTTACTGAATCCAGATAATTATCTTAATCGGGGATCAAATGATTCTTATACTGAGTTATTCATATACGACACTTATATTGCAGTAAATATTTCGACCGCTTTTACCAATGGTTAGCTAGCCAATCACAATATTACACAGATATCATTAATACCACGTTTACATTAGTAGAATAAAAGTATGTAGCAAAAAAGTATCGTCATGTGAACTTAAATTTAAATATTTAAATATTTTATCACATACTTTTTTGATATTTCGGTAAAGTATGTATCAAAAAAGTATTAGTATATTACGTTGTAATGTGAACTCTAACTAATAACTATATGTTAATGTCATTCGTATATTTGTTGTCAAAACAAAAATTTATACGTTTTTCATTGTAGTTTACAATTTCGGGTGTTAATCAAATAATTTGCCGACAAATCTAATAGAGTTTGAGAAGAAATTCACAAAACATAAACTGAATTGAATACAGAAATCTATCTGTCAAAACAACAAACTTTTATAGTATGCGTTCACACTACAAATCGCAAAGCTAATGTGAACTGCAGCGGAAAAATAATTAAATAGCAAAAAAGTACATACATATTAGGTACGTATAATGTAAACGTGGTATAATTTTCACTCGCGTCAGTAATCAATGTATACGTATATCGGTATAATTTGGGTGAACTACATACATATACGCATTTGGGTGAAGGATCATTAACTCGAGCGAAAATTTTGATAATTTGTTACATTGTGGTGGCAAAATTTTTCAGCAATATTTAGTATAGGGACATGGTCGTAAGCAGGCAAACTGACTAAATTTGAGTCGATCAAATCAAAAAGACTTACGCGTCGAAACAAGCGCCTTATAGATCATTTGATTAATATTGGTCGTAACAATAACACACACGTTGGCAAGGTTTGTAATCAAAATTATATCAACACTAGAGTTGCTGTAGATTCCGGCATCTAGTTTATTTATATTATATTATTAAACGAGCAATAATTGTATGTATATATGTCTCCACGAAAAACTACTTCGAGAGCGATTTCGTTGACGAAAAATGGCTATATGACGTGTTTTTGCATGAAAATGCGATTAAGACTGGTCTAATGTCTGGGAAAACTTTGTAAAGCATTCAAATCTGGAAAAATTATCCAAATGCCGCAACGCCACCACTAAAACCGTCAAGTCCATTGTCTATAGTATGGAAATAATGATGTTGCGGATTTAAATTTTATTAATTAAAATTTCAATAATTAGTACATACGTAGTCAACTAAAATTATAAATTAAAGTGTAATTTTTTAATATTTTGATGAGTTGGTCCAATTTTATTGTTCAAAACACTAAGAAACGTTGCTTAAAAATGAGAGAATTTGAATATCATGTAGTGTAAATGTGTCCATAAAAATTGGCCAGAAAAATTGATTTTGTTAAAAATTGGTAAGGGGTTTTCGGGTGCTAGAAAGCGATTGCGCTGGGTGTTGATTTCGGGAAAATTTGTCTAGGGGGTTCTCCAGTGGGCCCGGGTGCTTTTTTGTTAATTTTGTCGAATTTGCTAAAAAATTTGTGAGCGGGGGTTTTCGGGTGCCAGGAAGCGATTGCGACGGGTCTTGATAATTTAGAAGGTGTTCTCCATTTGTGCCCATGCCTTTTTTTAATTTTTACGATTTTGGTAAAAATTGGTAAGCTGGGGTTTTCGTGTGCCAAGAATCAATTGTGACCGGTCTTGATTTCGAAAAAAATAGTTTAGGGTGTTCTTCAGTGGAACTCGGGCTCCTTTGTAATTTTCACGATGTTTGTAAATATTGGTAAGAAGTGTTTTTAAGTGGTATAAGGTGATCCCCATTGGTCTTGATTTCAGGAAAATTCAGACTCCATTTTTATAGTTTTAATGATTTTGTTGAAAATTGGTAAGTATGTTTACCAGTCCAGAGTGTCATCCATTGGAACTTGGGTTTTTTAAATTTTAACTATTTTGTTAAAAGTTGGTAAAGAGGCTTTTCGAGTTCCACGAAGCGATTGTGATGGGTATAAATTTTTGGAAAATTCGTTTAGGGGGTTCTCCAGTTGAGCCCGGGCTTCTTTTTTTTAATTTTTACATTTTTGGTAAAAATTTGTGAGCGGGTGGGTGCCAGACAGAGATTGCAATGGGTCTTGGTTTAAAAAAATTAGCTTAGGGTCTTTCAGTGGTATCCGGGTTCCTTTTTTCATTTTAACAATTTTGGTAAACATTTGGTAATGAGAGATATTCGAGCGGCAGGAAGCGATCGCCATGGGTATTGATTGAAGTCAAATAGGGTTTTGAAAGGTCTGCAATGGGTGTTGATTTCGGGAAATATATGTTTAGAGGGTCCTCCGGATGGTCGAGGTCCATTTTTTAAGTTCAACGATTTTTGTAATAATTGGTGAGCAGGGATTTTCTAGTGTTAGGAAACATTTGCAGTGGACTTTGATTTCGGGAAATGTCGTTTAGTGGGTCCTCTAATAGGCCTGGGGTTCGTTTTTTTGAATATTTTTTTATTGATCATAATTGGTGAAAGAGAGTTTTCGAGTGCCAAAACGCGATAACACCGGGTATTGATTCTTAAAAAAACGTTAAGGAAGTTCTCGTCCGGTGAGCCCCTGTTTGCTTGGTTTTATCTTACTTTTTAACTTACTACCGGTTTCTGAAACGGTTATTTGATTTTTATTAATGTTGGTTGGGGTGGTTTTATTTCAGTAAAATTCGTTTAAGAGGATCCTCCTATGGGAATTCATATTTTTATTATTTTCTTTTGTTAATAGTAATTGGTTAGATGGAAATTTTCTAGTGAAAGGGAGCAATTGTAATGGGTTTTGATTTCTTGGAAAAATATTTTAGTAGGCTTTCTGGAGAGGTTCGGGTTTCATTTTTATTTTATTTTCTAACAAAGGAAATCTAATTGTTGCTATTGCTATTGATATTGCATTGTGTTTTGTTGTTTTTATTTGTTCAATTGTGATTTTTGAGAATTATATAGAGATCATAAATTAGTTCCAAATATGGATCGTATAGGTTCTGTAAAATGGCCAATTCCAATGGACCAAAGCCATTTCTCAACCGATTTCGATAGAACTCGGTATGTACCATGAAAATGGGATTGTAAAATGGGAATATGAATATTATTCTAGTTTCAATAGAATTAAACCATTTCCTTTCAATTGGGATGAATTGTATAGAATGGGATTTGTTTAGTATAGAATGGGATTCAAACATGAGTGTCGGAAATTTTTCTGGAAAATCGACAGTCTAAATGGAACTAACATATTGCTCAATTGAATGAGGTGAAACTCAGTGACATGAACGTGTAACAAACGCTAATGTAATTCGGAACGAGCGTAGCTCGGTGCTCCTGGGACTTTATATTAACAGAATATCATGTATCTTGATCTCTGTCTAGAACACGACGATTAATAAAAATAATGTAAACCAGTAGAGTCAGTCGTGAAATAAGAGTTGAATAAATAACATTATATCGATCGTCACTGATGTTTTATTAAATAATGAAGACACAACACTAACCAAATATTTTACTTTAAATTAAATATTGCTCTTTATAGTTACTACAGTAATTACACAAAAAAATAGATGGTAAGCTTTTAAGATGCGCCTAAATATATGCAACTACTATTACAAATTATTTAAAAATTCTTATATTGTCAGTTGTAGTAAGACATGAACATTTTTCGGTAAAACATTTGTCTGAGGTTCGACTCTGCTCAACTCATGTTAGTTTTGTTTATCCGTTTTTTTTTTAAAATAAAAACCCTGGTTTTGCCTTTTTGTCGGTCTGTAAGGTTTTGTGTGATGCCCCAACTCATGTAACATCATTCTTAAAACCCCTTACTCTTTGGTTTAAGGTTTATTAAGGTACAATCATCCTTAAAAACCTTTAATCTCGAGGAACTTTTTCTCGGCTGTGAAATACCGATAAAAAAATATCAAAAAAAAATATCAATTAGATAAGATATCAATCAAAACATTACATAACTATAGTTATTCTCAAAATTGTATCCGTCCTAGGACTGGCTGTACCCCATAGTTATATATAGTGATGTTCTAAATCGATCTTTTTCATTCTGTTTTGTTTATTTTCTCATATGTTTTCTAACAAAAAAGATTGATTTAGCCCTCACTAATTATATAAAAATAAAAACACAACAAATGTGTGCAACAAAATTGCTGTTGCAATGTAACAATTCACAGCAATATATTCTTGAGCTGGTTGATATGTTCCGAGAAAATGGAATTGCTTTGTAGCCAACAGAACCAGCTTTATCATCGACAAGCTGCCAGGTAATCATTGGCAACAATTGCCAACTAAGTTAAACCCAGCTGATTGTGGAAGTCGAGGGTTAGCACCGGAAGAATTACTAAAACATAAAATTGGGTGGAATTTTTACAACAACCAGCATCATCCTGGCCGATTCACAAAGGCACCGGTTGAGCCTACACCAATATTGAAAGAAGAACATCTGCTTTATTTACAATAAACAACCACAACAACATCAAACCAATATTGCCGATCGAATATGTTGTCAATAAATTTTCCAACTACATGTCCATTCTCCGAGTTCTAAACAATTGTTTTAGATTTATTGAAAAAGCAAAATTCGATCGCTTCACCCGTTTGTTGACGAAGATGGCATATTACGAGTAGGTGGCCGTCTTCAGAATTCGAACAGTCGCATATTCCATGAAACATCCATCCATTCTACCCAAGCAACACCATAGTTAATCGACAAACTGGTAAATTATCTACATATGAAACATCTACACCCGAATCCACCATCTGCTCTTCATTACGCTTACAATGTATTGGATCATTGGAGTGAGAGATGTTATTAAAAAAATGTCCAATGGCTATATCCATTGCATCAGAACGCGTTCAAAATTGAGTGAACAGATCATGGGGAATCTACCGAAGCCGAGGGTACCATTTACACGTCCATTTGCAAATGTCGGTGTTGACTACGCGGGTTTAATTGTCATAAGTACTAAAAAACGAAGAGGATCCAAATTAATAAAAGCGTACATATGTTTATTTGTTTGCATGGGCACCAAAGCCATCCACATCGAAGTTCTTAGTGAATTATCAACTGATGCATTCATCGCCACACTAAAACGCTGGCATTAATTACTATTAATTCAAACAGAAGCTATTATGGATTCAAGACCACTGGCACTGATTAAACCCCCGAGCACTTCCTGATTGGTTCTTCAATACTCGAGTACCTGATAAAAATAAAGGTAACGTAACGTTGAAGTTAACTGGAAGATGGGAGCTGCTGCAAGGAATGAGGGGGATTTTGGAAAAGGTGGCATCTAGAATATCTCTCCATGCTACAAAAACAATCAAAATGGCAATATAAACAACACAATATCAAGGAAAGCGAGGTCGTACTGATCAAAGATGAAAATGCATCATCACTGATGTGGGCGAGAGGCCATGTTATAAAAGTTTATCCTGGCCAAGATGGTAGCGTACGGGTTGTCACTTTGAAAACTTGCACGTAGAACTAAAACAGCCAGTCACCAAGCTGTGCAAATTGATGATTGAGTAGTTTAGCAAATAACTGCTTAACCGGATGAGTATGTTGCAATGTAACAATTCATAGCAATATATTCTTGAGCTAGTTGTCATCTATGCTGTAATTGCAGAAGAACGCTCGTCATCCAAAGATTGTTTTACACCTGCAAAATAAAACAAAACATCAGCTAAAACATTACTCACAACAAATACAATTTTGATACTTATCCTTGAACTTGAACTTGATTATTATTTCCAATATTTTGTTGTGTTAAATTGCTTTGACTTTTGAGTCAGACGGACACTTTATGTTCATTTAAAAATATTTCCTTTAAATTAATTTTATTTTCAAAATTGCGATTGAATATTACGCACAAAGCCAAAATGCCATACACGGGGACATAATGTGGAAATAATGGAAATTAATGAACGTGGAAATAATGGAAAATCACACAAAGGTTAAACGCGTAAGATCAGATCCAAATAAAGAAGAGTCCACCAGGTTGATTTGAAGCTGTGCTGTAATCCTGCATATAATATAGTTTTCGTAAATAATATCGCTTTACGTTAATCCACCTCATGCTGCACATTCTGTTGTGAATGAGCTCCCGCTCAAAACAGACTATGTTAGCTTTAGGTGGAAATGGTTTTAAAAATATGCAGGGATGCAAAATTTATGTCAAGAATCTAAACAAAAAAAAAAAAAAACACAAATAATGGTTAAATGAAATCAAATAGTAAAATTTATTATTTTAAACTCTTTCATATCTATTTAAATACTTATCTTGTTAATTTGTTAGTTATAATTACATATTCCAGTAAATAAATCCAACCTGAAATAATTAATTAATTAATTCATGTTAAAAGTTAATTTAGAAAATTGTTTAGCATTTTGAATTGTATCACTTAATTGTAAACAAATAACATTTGACAATTTAATAGAATTTAAATTTGTAAATGCGATCGTAGTCGTTTTGGTAGCTCAATTAAAATAATGAGTATGTTTTATGTTTATAGTGTGGCGATTATTATCCAACACGATTTTATTCCAACTCATAATTCATTAAATTTTTGAATTTCATTCAACCGTCGCCACTTCCTCTCCTGAACATAGTCAGAAGTTACCGTGATTATATAACAAAATATCGCGACGTACCCTAAAATTCATCATCAATTATTATTCATCTTTTCTATTCATCCATACCAATTACGTGCATCGTTTTAAAATCGTATCTATTATTCAATTCTGTAGTCAACCTTTATCGTGCGCGCTTGGAGCCAATTTTACGTGATAATTCAGTGGTGTTTATTATTTCTGAATACTTATAATAAATTATGTTATGGTGGTTATAAATACTGAAATTCTAATAATAAATTGTGATCTGAATGTAATAATAAATAAATAATAATACCAGATTTAAACTTAATTAAAATCAAAATAAATAATTTATACCCAAAAATTGGCGTTTATTTATTATAAATTTTTACGCCATTTTGGCATCGAAACAAAAATATCGGGCGTTAAGTTCTTTAAGTGACAGACCCGATAGTAGATTAAAGAGATTTTACCATCTATCGGGAATTACAATATATTAATTAAAAACTATTGTAAAACTACTTCTTAAAGCTAAAATAAGTAAATTTAATTCTCTTTTGAAGGATGAAGGAGATTATGAAGACAAGAAGAAATTATTAATATTACTACCAAAGCATATGAAACATCACGAAATTCAAGATTATATTAAAAAAGGTGTTACCCGTTATTTAATTGATCACTGCAAGGAGCTTCAAAGCAGTATCCCTAAAAATAAGATATCAGATACTGCACGGAGCTTAGTAAAATCCTTTTTTGAGGATGATGAAATAAGTTGAATGATGCCGGGGAGGCAGGATGTTCTTCAGAATACTCAGAATAGCGTATTACTATGTTCTCTAAATGAGGCCTACATCGTGTTTAAATATCGTTACCCTAGAGTTAAAATAGGAATTAGAAAGTTCACACAATTACGTCCAAACCACTGTAAAAAATTGGGTTCTAGCAGTCAACATAATGTTTGTGTTTGTCTTATGCACCAAAACATGAAACTGTAGATCGAAGGCACTATAAAAGCAGTTCACCCCGAAACAATAGTCAATTCCCGTTTAAAGATTACAAAGTTTTAATTTCATTCGTTATGTGTGGTGATGAACAAATACAAGAATGTGTGTGTGCTCTAAAAATTTGGAAGAACTTGAAGAATTGTAAACAATTGATTACCGTTCAAAGATGCAGTTCGGTTACATTAGAAGACCAAACGACAAAGTTTAAAGAAAAATGTATTCATAATTTAACCAAGTTACCATAATTCAACCAATACCTCATAATTTTATATCGAAAGAGCAATCAAAATTTCTTAAACAAAAAAAAAAGAATCTTTATAAGAAGGGGATCTGGTTGGATAATGTGATTTCGCGGCAAATTATGCTTTTATCGTACAAGATTCAGTGCAAAGTTATCACTGGAATAATGCACAAGCGACCATTCATCCGTTCGTTATTTATTACAAGAATCCTGAGAGCACTTCAGTAAAACATGCTACTTTCATTATTATTTCTCATTGTATGGAACACGATACCATCGCAGTACATTTCTTCGAAACTAAAATGATTCAATTTATAACAAAAGTAATAACATCGAACATCTAAAAGATTTTCTATAGGTCTGACGGAGCTATAACACAATATAAAAATAAAAATAAAAATAATTTAATTAATCTAAGTTATCACGAAGAAGATTTTAACATTGCAGCTGAGTGGCATTTTTATGCTACCAGTCACGGCAAAGGGGCGTGTGATGGTGTTGGTGGAACATTTAAAAGAGGTGCCGATCGCTACAGTTTAACAAAGGGATCAATTCAAACTCCACAACAGCTATACGAATGGAATAGATCATGGAAATCAACAATGCATTTAGAATATGCAATGAAAGCAGAATATGATGAAGTCAAATTACACTTGAAAAATCGTTATCAAAGCGCAATTACTATAAAGGGAACTCACGATTATCATTGTTTTATACCTAAGGCAAAAAATAAATTTGTAACTAAATCATTTTCAAATTCGCAAATCGTTAGTGAACATTATATTTCAAATTAAATTTATAAATTGAACCATTCATTTTTATTGTTTTTATTCTTATTCTACCGTCTAAGCCTTTCGTCAATTTTGCTTTGTTTTTGTTCGACATGGTCGCAAATTGCGAAGAAGTGAAATCAAAAACTTTCTTGAAACGAGATTCATTTATATTTTACTTACGTTGAGTATTTATTAAGAATGCCTTACGTTTGAATTAGTGTAGTTTAAAAACAAAAATAACACAAGTGCCGTATTTGAGTATATAAAAGCTAATTAGTTAAGCTTTATTTTTAATTAAAAACTTAAAAATTTAGAATTAACAAAACTTAAAAATTCAGTAGGTAGTGTTTCTGTATTTTCGCTTACGGAAAAATTAACGTCACTTACGAAGTTTAACGAAGCTTCGTTAAATTAGATATATCACTTTTGAAAAATTAAGAAGGCTCGATTTTGCGTCCAAATTTTTGATGCAGTAGATGCAAAGATTTTGATTTCATACGATTTTATTTATACTTATAAATTTATGGTAAATTTTATTTTTATAGGTTTTACTGTGGTATTAATTTATTTGTTAATTTGGTAACATTTTTCTGCCGATTTTTTTGTAAATGGAAAAAATGGAAAAATCTTGTATTTTGTGTGTTCCGCTCCATTTTGGTTGCACGTAAAGAATAATAATTTATAATTTAAATTTTTTTTTGTTCTGCGACCCTGTTTATAACTTTTCGCTGGTTGTAATGTAAAAAGAATTAAGAAAAATTAGTGACGTTAAAACTTTTTAGTTTATAATTTCTTGCTGGTTGAGCCTTTTGTCAATTTGAATTTAGAAGTTGAACTTTAGACTACAAAGTACATACTTTTTTGTAAAATATGTAAGTGGAAATAAAAAATACCAAAGTGCATTTTTTATATGCAGGAAAAACGTTTATAAACGATGAGCAGGTACTTCAGCATGTCCAATCCTTTTCTCACGGCAAAGCCTAGAACATTCTACACGGAGGGGATTGACAAGTTGCCAAATATATGGCATACATTATAGATTAGTTTTCGAATTTGTAATTTCTATGGTGAAATAAAATTGAATTCCAAAATTGGTAACTATTTATGAACCAACGCAATAATTTGTACTTTTAATTAGTGTACGCAATGAATTTTTTTCGTTTGAGAAAAAATGGTATGCGTTATTCGGATTAAAAGTGACTTTGTGTGACTTGCAATCTTTGCAATTGCTCCTCTCGCGCGAGATAGAAAACATGTGCCAGCTATACACAAATTGCGTCGTAACCATAGTAAATGTGTAATCAGCTTCTTCTGCGGTAATTAGAAAACTTGGGCTATTTATCACATATTACGACTCTTCAAATGCAAAAAGTACTTTTCATACTGTTTTCAGTATTAAATAGTAGATTACATACCGAGGCGGTATGTATTCCATTCCCGTCTAGAGAACTTTACTTTACCGAGAGGTGTAGCCTCGAGGTGAACTAGTTTTCGACATGGGAATGGTACTTTTCGCCTAGGTTTGTATACTTTTTTATTCACAATCAGAGGCATTTAAAAAAAAAAGCAACACTATAACATAAATAAATAAAAATCTATCTCTATATTATTATCGTTTATTTTGGCATAATATTAACACTTAGTAGCCGCTGCACAATTGACATCGGTATGTAATCTACTATAAATCGTTAGAAGTGCCCCATGGATTAGTAATGCTCTCATTACTGACCGATTACGTCTCATTACTAGCCCTTTTTTCACTATTACTGACCGCTTGAAGTGTATCCGTGGAAATCGGTAATTCTCTAACCTTTAAGAGGTTGGAAACGCTGTTTGTTACCAACTGATTATAAATAAAGTAATTGACACGTTACAGCTTGATAAAACACACAAACGAAAAATAGTCAAGGCGTCCTTAGCTACTCAAAATATTTCAGACTTGAAATTTTAATTGGATGTGATTTTTATTTGTTATAATTTTCATACGGCAAGAATTTTCCTCGTTGGAGAAATGTTATTCGGATTAAAAGTGACTCTACTTAACTCGCAACTTTTACAATTGCTCGTCAAACAAAGTATCACTTTTAATCCTAATGACACAATATATTATTTTTTCGTAATTTCCTTCCATTTATAATTTACTTATGTGTCGTCAAGTTAGCACTTTCGGTCCCATATTTAGCACCTTTCAAACCAGTTTTGCACCTAAGTGTTATTTTACACTATTTCGATAAATTTGTCACTAATTCTAGCATTTTCAAAAACTAACAACTTATCGAAGAAATAAAATGAACTAATTTTATTCTTGTGTTTTTGCTTTAATAGCCAATACAATACACAAGAACATGTGGCAGGTTTTTGTGAGATTCAACTTAGGTTGAAATTAGGTTAAGTTTTCAGTTTAGATTTAACTCAACTCGATTAAAATAATTTAGAGGGATTAAGTATTCACTTAACCTATGAGTAACTTGACTCGGCTCACAACATACGCGAACTAAAACAAGTTTTGCCAATTTGCCTTTGTTATAGGAAGGATTTCGTCTTTTTCCAACGATTGTTAAATGTTTTGTTTTATTTTGCATGTAAGAATAACATTATTTGCAAAAAAAAAAAAAATTGGAATATTTTATGGGTTTAACTATTAAATTCTTGAACCACGCTTTACTAATATGTCCGTACCAACAATAAAATCAGTTTGTAAGAAGGTTTAGCAAAGATATAGACAGTAGCTCAAGTGGGCGATATTTGAAGTAGAGCAAGAACACGATTTGGAATGTGGTGAATCCTTAGGTCCACAAAAACTGTTGATATATGTCAGTGAGATAAGGACGAAAGTGAAACCAATAACTTTAGTTGAGGTAATTATCGAACTCGTAAAAACAAGCTCATTCCAAAAATCATGACCCAAATGAGTTCTTCTAGCTTGATAAAAAAAATTCGATCAGAACTTTTGTTACTCTAGTTTTTGCGTTACTCGATACTCGACTTTAACCAAAAGCAAATAATTTACTTTCGCTAGTAATAAAACAGATACACCGCTAGATATATTTTTAAACCTGCTTTTTCTGTTACAGAAAGGCACCAAAACGAGTAAATCCATAACAAGAGATTGAAAATGTTCATAATTTCTGTGAAAAAGAAATGAAAAAAGTTCTAAAGTATAAATAGGAAGACTTAGCAGTATGTAGGCATGTACGAGTATACAATCATACGCGTTAAGTAAGAAAACGAATGATTAATTATTTTGTAGAAAATTTCAATTTTTTTTTTCTCATCTTTTCTCATTTGTCTTCATTCTTCTACATAGTGGTATCAAATATATTTGGAGGGATCATTTCAAAGTATAAAAAATATATCAAAATTAAATTAATTTGAAGCAAATAGTAGTTAATCGCAAAATGTATAAATTTATTTTCATATAATTAATTAAGGAATAGAGTTAATCTAACCATAAGGGAAAATGTTTTTCACATTTTTACGCGACGAGATAACTCTTTTAATTAACAGCCGGATTAGATAAAATTACACGTTTTTTCTAACTGCCTTTGGCTTTATTCTTGAATCTTTCCTGAACAGAAAACTCACAGGATGTATTGAAATCTCACAATCTAATTAGATACAATTTAATTTTTACTTTTTTTACTTAACCTAAGTTAGTTCTTAAAACAGGTACATATGTATATACAAAGTGTTCTACGGAAAAAAAACTCATCAATTATTTTCAAATACATGTTTTACTGAAGGTCGGAAATTACACGTACAATGAAATGTCGGACAAAGGTCACCTCCGTTAGTCCTACAAATGCGAGCCTTTTTAATGACATTTTTCGTAACATTTTCACAAACATCGGCAGATATTCCACCTATTAGGCCCATTCTTTGGGTTGCTGCAGCATTTGTGACTTATTATTATGCAGCAACACCCTGTTACAAACACACGTTGAGCAACCCCAAAACATCTAATACAGATGCCCTAAAATATTCTGTTAAGTAACGGCATCGTTCTACAGTAACAAACGCAGTAATTCCATTTCCATCTATAAGAAAAAGTTCCATATATCCCAAAGTTTTAGTAAAAAAACAAAGAAAGGAAGAAAAAGTACGCTCCAAGAAGCTCTCCGCACCAAACAGTGCATACCGTCACTTTTTCAGAATGTTAAGGTGAATCACGAATAATACCTGTATCGCTTTTCGTTTGCCCAGAATCATCTTTTATATGAAATTTAGGGATTAATCTTAACGTTTTAACCACTAAATCATGTTGATTTATCGAATATCCATCCTTGATAAATTTGCCGCGTCTATACTTCACAAATGTTAAATAAAATCTGTCATAACTAACCTATAATAAAATGGTGGCCTGTCAAAACACCATGTATTCACATGCCCTGAATTATCGTTAGTATTTTTTGACGTAGAACTACTTTCTCGGTAGCTTCAGTATTTCTGCTTTTGGTGTCACAATGTACCTCCGTTTTGGGAGGCTAAAGTACGTTAGGCATGTGCTTAGGACTCATAAAATTTTCGAGCCCTAAAGTGAAAAAAATTAAAAATTGATGTTATTTATTTTATATTAGTTTTAAAATACTTTTTTTTCTTCTTACTGAATCCATCATATATTTTCAATTATTTGTTCTGTTTAAATTCATTAAATAGCCAACACATTAAATAGACAACATAGTCCGAACTAAATTATGGTATATCAGTGTTTAAACTTTTGTTGAGTAGTTATTTAAATTTTAGTTTGTTGCGCCATCTGACGACTCGATCAACTGAGGAATTTGGCGTAATTTTTGAATTTATAAATATAAACTTAACGTTGAACCAGAACATTTCAAATAAAAATTAATAAAACATTTGAAATGTTTCTTTAGCTACACTAATTAATTTAAATTTATTAATTTTATCTTAGAAATTAATTACCATATCTATTGTTTTTTACTCAGCTGACATTTAAGACTTATCAAAGGTTAGTAAAAATAAGGAACATTATAAAAACCAGTAATGGCTTAATTTAACGCTAATACGAGCACTATAAAAAAATAATAATTTCGTATCGTGAATGAAGCATAAAAAATATAAAGATTCAGATTATTGTAAGCTTTATTGATAAATACTTAAATTGAATATATTTAATAAAATTGAATCGACATTTTGTTTTACATTATCCGCTAATCCGTTCATTATTAATCAGTTAAATTTCAAATTAAAACAGCTTAGACTGCTTTTGTATCCTAAAAATAATTTAAATAAATAACTGTATTAGGCAATGATTCAAAAAAACGGTCTAAATCTTACTAACTAATTCTATGTATATTACTCCGGGCTTAAATTAAATAGTGAACTTATATTAGTAAGTACTACCTAATTAGTAATTAGTTAATTACCTATGACAAAACAATTAGCACAAAAACAATTTCTAAACTTATTAAGCCTAAAATGCAAATAGACTAAAATTCAACAATCACAAAAATGTTTTTTGCTTTTTTAAATTCTAAAATTATGAAATTTAAAATTTGAAAAAATATTAAAATTCTAAAATTCTAATTCTAAAATTCTAAAAGATCTGAAAGACTATAAAATTTTATATTCCAATGAAAATCAAAATTAAATTAATTACTTGCTACTCCATACTGTATAAAACTCAATGTAAAATACAATGAAATATCTTTACTATGACCAACGATATTTTCATTATATCAAAGATTCATAGCGAAATTTTATTCAATAAATTGGAAATGCTCTGGCCAATCAAATGAGTTGGAAGTAAAATCTCTGAATAAGAAAACTAAACATAAATACATAAATTTCTCAGGTTCCTTTGGCTTCATTAAAATAAGTTTGACTGTAGTTTAAATTAAGCCTGAACCCTGTACCCTAATTCTCTACAAACTAAGATAATGTGTAAACGTGAAAATGTGAAAAAAGCAAAGTTTATCTTTATGAATTGGCAATTTTTCGATATTATTTTAGTAGTGGTCAAATCGAAAAATTCGAAACAACTAAAAGTAAGTTTTGCTTTTTACACGCTCTCGCGTTTCTATAATACCTTATATTATTCGAGTAATCACGGTGGTGAACGCATTAACAGCGTAGAAGGATCAATGCTTAAATAAATGAAATAACTTGAGTATAATTCAATATAATTATTTTGTTTTTATTAGTGCTATAGTGCTATATATGACAAAACAATTAGCACAAAACACAATTTCAAAACTACTTAAGCCTCCGTTGGGTGTTTAAATTTTCTGTCTCCAAAATTCTAAATAAAACTGACATTCAATGTTCAATTTTTTTTTTAAATTCTAAAATTATGAAAGCATTAATTCTAAATATCTAATATTTTAAATTAGTAAAATTCTGAAATTCTAATTCTAAACCTCCATTTTCAAATTAATAATTAATTTCAATAGCTAATGATTCCACAAAATACCTGTAATAGTAATATTCAGTTAATTACTTAGAACTCCTTACCAATCAATAATTAGCCCTTCCGCGTGGGAGTTAAAAGTTTCAATTGCTATGTGAGTTGCGGGAGGAGGAAATTAAACGAAAACTTTTAAATGTGTGTCTTATTGTTTTTAACTTTTTTAATTAATAGTTTTTTTTAATAAAACAAAGATTTTTAAATATCAGTTTCATTGTTTTATATTTAGATATTTTTTTTGGGTGTACTTTATACAAATAGCATCTAAAATAGTTCACGGTGTCTTGTTAAAGTTCGTATTTTGTAATGACGTACACGTATACGGCACTCCACAGTAGAGATGATTTTACGCATAACGTACACGTGTACGGCACTCCACGCGGAAGGGTTAGTATATTTTTATTAGTACCATACATGACAAAACAACATGGTACGATGTACAAGTAATTGTACAATCGTTAAACTACATAAATGCACATAAAAATTATTAATAATATTTTGTTTCAAAACATTACATTTTCCAATAACATATTAATAAATAAGATTGCTAGTAATGTTAGTAACATAAATTTGCCGACCGCCCTGAGGCGATCTAGATCAAAGGATATTGGTATCAAAATGTTGCTAATAAGTAATTCGTTTAAATTAACCCTCCAACCGCGGGCAACGTGGAATTTCGTGGAAAACGGAAATTTTCCATTATTTCTCTTTTTATAAAAATCAAACTAATTAGCATTCTTCTATGAACATTTTCAAAAAAAATTAAATTAATGTTAACGACGTAACATGTTTTATTAATATTTCGATGAAAAGCTCTTTAAGTCATTAATTAACTGTTTTGTTTTTAAAAGCTTTTATTTAACTTAACTCCTCGTTAATTACGACCACAAACGTCAAATTTTGGAATGTACCATATATTTGATCCTCTAGAGATTCGAAAATTTACACACATAGGTACTCAAAGTCAGTAATTGTGAAATTTCATGTTTTTTTTACATTTGATTTTTTTTACAACTGTCAAAAATTGAATATATTTGTTAAAAAAGATACGGCAAGGAAGATATCATTTTAAAGGGCTTGAAGGGTATATTTCAGGCATATGAAAATTTTTGACTTTTGAGTTTTTTGAAGCCTGTCAAGCCTACAACTAAGGATGTATGGGATACATTTAATAGAGTAAGATGTAAAATGAAGTGTGAAAGAAATGTTGTGACAAATGATTAAGGATGTTGAATGGGTGGAATGGTTGTTACCTTAAAATGTTGGTGAAAGTTTTCATGACGAAATGTGTGTAGAATTTGAAGGGAATGTGTGTCTGAGGGGTTTGGACATGCCCGAATTCAGTTTCAATTCACGAAGTTAGGTTCGTGTGGAAAAAATTACAGATTCCAGGGAGCGGTGAACATTGGGCTCCTTCAAGGGAGTAAAATTGTATATCCTCTGTATACGAGTTCGATTCATCCTATATTCTTTATAACAAAATATTTAGTAGTCATTGGAAAATTGTTCGTAGCCAAATTGAATGAAAAACTATATTACAAAAAGTAGTTAAATTAAAGTACACCATGACAGTTTAAAGAACGGTCACTATGATAAAATGTATTTCAAAATTTAATGTTCCAGAGTGAAAACACAAAATGAAACTGTTTCTTATTAATTTATGAAATTTATTACAATAAAAGTGGATAAAACGTTGTATGCCACTCGTGAGCAAAGAGATATTATCCACTCGGGATAATTAAACTTATCACTCATGGATAATATCTCGTTTTGCTCACTAGTACCATAAATAATTATTATCATAGTGACCATTCTTTAAATTGTCATGGTGTACTTTCACTTAACTACTTTTTGGAATATAGTTTTTCATTCAATTTGGCTACGAATAATTTTCCAATGACTACTCAACATTTTGTTATAGAATATAACTCACGTTGTCCCTAGCAGCGTTGGAAATATAATAACAATGGGTTATTTTACACTTTCTTTATTTTGAATCAGCATAGTTATCGCGGGCTATTATATATCAAAAGTGGATAATAGTCTCTTATTCAGAATTTATTTGAGCACATAGCTAATTAACATACAATATTTAAATGTTTATTGAAAATAGATCAATTTCTTTTTTCAGGCTGGTATACAACGAAAAAACATAAACTAGAAATGGAACTTAATCCCCACAATTGTTCATTTATTGTAAATAAATATTATGCCGTTGTATCGAGTTCGATATCATTTTGGATTCCATGCACCATCATGATATTCACCTATTGGGCAATATTCCGAGAGGCAAATCGACAGGAACGACAATTAGCATTAAGACAAGGCACTGCAATGCTGATGCATAGACATTCTAGTGGTGGTGGAACGAATGGTAAGCAGTTTTATTAATCTATTAAAGCAAATTTACACGGAAAATTTTTATTTGTATAATTAGGTCGTGTTAATCTATTTAGCTTAAATGAGAAACGTTCTTTTCTATAATTTTTATTTTTATTGTTACGTTTTTATGTAAGGAAATGAAAATTCACGTAAAAATAAAAAATAAATTAGGAGAAAAGTACGTTTTTCATTTAAGCAAAATATTATTTAAATACTCATACTAACATTTATTTTTCCGTTTGATGTTCAAAAGCAGAATGTCGAAAGGCTGAACGCTGAATGAGTGGGAAGGCCGAATGTCGATAGGCCGAATCTCAAAGGGTCGAATGTGTCGAAAGGCCGAACTTCTAATAACCAAATGGGTCGAAAAGCCGAATATGTCGGCGAAAGGTTCAATTCTCATGCAATTCCCATTCACTTAGTTTCTTGAAATCAATATTTAAAGCCATTGAATTTATTTTTTAATATAAAATGAGTTAAATAAATTGAAAATACGTGCTGATAAATGTGTGGGTTATTATGATCAAATTTTTTTCTGAAAAATGTCTCTTTGCGTTTTTTGTTTATTGCTATTTGAAGTATCTGTTACATTTTTTGTATATTTTGTTATAATAACTGTTGTGAAGAGGCGATGTGTTTATTTTTTTTATGGTTATGGATATTATTTGTGAGCATATTTTGACGACTCTTTTAGTAATTGATTGTGTAAGAAAAAAAAATATTTTTATGTTATCGTCAACCAAAATCGCAGATTTATTCGCTAAGTCCAAAAACAAAAAATTTCAGGAGATGAAAAAAACCTCTTAAATTTTTATTTCTAAGATAAAATATATGTATTTTAAAAGAAGAACATCCACAAATAATTCATGTCAGTCAATTCGACCAAGATATATGATTAATTTTAATGTTTGAAAATTTGAAGTGAACTTACTCCATTGGTTTATGCAAGTAACAACTAAGACAAATCTTAAAAGATAAACTTATTTATTTGCCTCTAATGGATGAGGAAAAATACTTTTCGTTCAATTTAAATAATAAAATAATAAATTTCAATATAAATTGTTCAGTAATCACAAAATTTAGTTTTAAAAACTAATAAACAAATAAAAAAGTTAAGTTAAGATAAATAATATTGTGTTAATAAGAAAAATAATATTTGGTTTATTTAAATATAAGGAACTGTGTGATACTTTGAGAGATTGCAGATGATCAAATTTTACTGTCTTAATCGGCAAGCGGGAATTGTAAAATACAGGAAGTATATAAAAGTTTATCGATATTATTTTTAGATTGAATCGTTGCGGCAAATCAAACCATTCGTCAGTAAACCCTAATTTTAATTGAATTTTACCATCAGGATAATATTTGAGGTCACGAATCTGATTTACGGTCGAATCACTAACCAATTTTCTTTTTCTAATAGAATTACAAGGGTGTGACCTTTTTCGAGTATTTTAAAAACATTAGTCGTCATAACAATGTTTACAAGTAGATTAGAGTAAATCCATGGTAAATACAAATTGAAGACGACTTTCTTTATCCTTTAACTTTTCAGCGCGGGTTAGACGTTTTTTAATTGATGTTGTTCGTACACTTCATCTTTAATATTATTATTATTATTACTATCTTTATTTCAATAAAATAAATACAAAATTAAAATCTAATTGAAACAACATTATAAAATATGAAATAAAGTACAGCTCCTATAGACATTATGTCTGTAGTGGAGCAATTTAAAACAAATTTTAATTAAAATTTATATAATATTCTTTGTTTACATAATTAACAATAATCTTCAACAAAATACAAGCTCAGTTATTAAAATAGATATATTTAACTACACGACGGCACATTAGAACAATATGTAATTTAACATTTATACTAAAAATATTGCTCGATATCATCGATGTCAAGTAACCAAGTCCGAATTTCCCTGTTAAATTTATGCTTCTGCGCAGATGGAAGCATTTTCACATTTTTAGGTAAAAGATGGAACCAAAAAGGTGCCATATATAAATAAAATCTTCTAAACCTTTCACTATTACAACGAAGACCGACAAAATTGTTTGGATTTCTCATATTATACACGTGGTATATTCGACTATGATAACTATTGCTACGAACAAAAAACATTTTCAATACTTTAAAAACATACAAATACCTTAGAGGCAACAAGTTAAACTCGCGAAAAAGCGGAATAGTGGGTGTATTCCTTGGACAAGCATAAATTAATTTGATAATTCTTTTTTGCGCTACAAAAAGATCTGCAATATTAGCAAAGTAAATTCCACCCCAACTAGTTATACCATACATTAAGATAGATTCAACAAGAGCATGATATAACCTTCTTAAAATAAAAGAAGGGCACAAAGGTCGAAGATTATAAAATTTATGCACTGCAGTAATAACAATTTTCCTGATATTAGTTAGGTGGGAGGTCCAATTTAGCTGCGAGTCAATTGTTACACCTAAGTATTTAAACTCATTTATGCAGGGCAAATCAAAACATTGCCCAAAACATGGATTCTTATCACACGGGTATACGTGATACTTGAAAAAGTTTTGATCAACTGTTATGTCGGGCCGTCTAAAATGCATAATTCTAGATTTTTCACTAGCAACAAGTCGGTGATAAAAAAACCATTTACTTAGAGTGCATAAATCAAAATTGATAAACCGTTGAATATCAACGTAATCATTAGACGCATATGTCAAAGCCAAATCATCTGCAAACGCTGTAGCACACCCTCTAAGATTAATTTCAAAGATAGAATTGAAATAAATTAAAAACAATAAGGGTCCCAAAACTGAGCCCTGAGGAACACCACATTTTAGAAGACCTGGAGGACTATTCACGTTATCACAATTTGACTACGCTTACGAAGGTAACTTATAAACCAATCTAAAAATTTGCCTCTAACACCAATACTTGACAATTTCATTATGAGTATGTCATGGTTAACAGTATCAAATGCTTTTGAAATGTCCAAAAATACTGCTGAGCATTTCTGAGAGTTGTTGATTGCTAAATAAATATTGCTCAGAAAATTTAAAAGAGCTTCTTCCGTAGATTTTCCTTCTATGAATCCAAATTGGTGATCACTAAAAAATTTTATTTTACCAAGGTAAGAGACTAATCGTCGTTTAATTAATTTCTCAAATAATTTTGAAAAAGTACTCAATAGTGAGATCGGTCGGTAATTGTTTAATTGCAGAGCATCACCCTTTTTAAAAACTGGAATAACAACAACTATTTTTAAGGCGTCTGGAAAAATTCCGCTCTTTAGACTTAAATTAAATAAAAATTTTAATACATCAACCAAATACCAGGCACAATTTTTAACAATGATATTATCTACTCCATCAAATCCTTTAGAATGTTTGTTTTTTAACTTCTGAATTTCAGAAATAATCTCCAAAGAATTAATTTCATCGAAATAACAAGAAGTACAGTAACTATCACGGTTTCCATGTTTGGTTTGATGGCCAACACAAATACCAACGGTTAATATGTTTGGTTTGATGGCCAACACAAATGTCACATTGATCTTTTTCAGGCTGAAACAAACTTAAATTCATACGCTCGAATATACTAGAAAACATGGTGATCAATACTAAATACAACAAATCCTATACATATAAAATCACACAAAAAAAAAAAAAATTTATATTTTTAGACAATATAATACAATTTATTAGTGGAATAGTCTTAAAATTATTTTTTTAAGTATAAACAAATTGTACAGGACTATTTTATAGACCAACCATATAAAATATAAAATATTTTTGGATAAATAAGATTTATCTGGTAAAGGTATATTCAAATAATATTTGTACTGTAAAGGCCTCGTTAATATGTATACATACATTTTATAAGGAATTCTGTATAAAAATAAAAATATATCTCATAGAGGAAAATAAAGATGCGCAGGGCCCATTTTTAAAATTGTACTAGGGTAACGTGTAAGAAAGTGATGCTTCGGCAGTAGATCAACCTCAAATTCTGTAGTTAGTACAGTTAAATGCGTTTTGATGACCTCACGTAAGTTATAAATCGATGATACCGTTATCGCTTTGGCAAATACAACCATTCCATTTGGATTGCATGTCTACGAAATTAATATCTCCAAAGATGAATGGTAAATGAATAATAAAGCATCATGACTGTGATACAGAAAAGTAAAATGAGTCTTTTGACAGCGAAGCTTTTGGTACAGTTTTTTCGGAAGGAATATCCAAACATAAAAGACTGTATCCTATCGTTTATTTGTTCAAAGTTTAAATATTTTTTTTTAACAATTAATCCTAAAAAAACTTTTATGGTAAATGGAACAATTCCCTCTAGAATGTCGTGCATTGAATCTACCACATTGTTATAACTCCTTTGGATTGACTTAAATCACCATTATATATTTCAGCAAATTTTTTAATAATTTCTAGATTACGAATTTTGATCTCATCTTCACAAAATAGAGTTGAAATTTCGTTTTTATTAATTTCACAAATACGACAAAAATATGTCACTTTAAAACTTCCAGCAAATCCTAATAACAAATTCGCTCCTAAATTGTCGTGAGATATTCCAATCAACGAACCCCTTAATACCCTACCATCTACTTCTATACCTCTAGTTTCCAGATACTTTAAATCGGCTAAAACTGGTTTTAATATGGTATTGTAACTTTTACATTGCTTTAAATCATTTACATTAAACAGAGCAACTAAATAAATGTGTTCCAAATGTGATTGAAATGTACAAGGCAAATTACGAACAGAAAAATAAATAGTCCCAATTTTATCTATACTTCGGTGACTTCCAAGCAGGTTGGTGATTCCAAAGTCATCATGATATAACTAGACTTGAATAGCATTTTCATTGAATTGGAAAAATTCACTATTTTGGTAAACACTTCCACTACAGAAACTATACAAGTTTTCTTTTGAACACTGATGGTCCTTAGTAAAGAAATGTGAAAAAAAACTAATATTTTCAGAAAGTCGTGTTAAGGTCTGCAAAATCGAAACATATTGAAAAGAATTTTGAACGAGAGTTTTTTTATATTTTTTTGATTTAGAACAGTATTTGCTATCCCAACATAAACTAACGGGTACTAATTTTGGCTTAACGAAAACCGACTATTTCCAATTTCCTTTTCTCGATTATATATGGAGCAGTACTGATCTATTTGATTTCGACAAATATTAAAGACCTTGTCTATACTGATTTTGAATAAATTTCCAGAATTGTAATTTTCAGCTAAAGCTGAAACATTTGAATTTATATTCCCCACAAGTTCTTTGGTGTGATTTATTATTTTGGTAATACTTGCTTCTGATAAGCCCATAGCATTTTATTTGCGAGATAAAATTGGTTATTCCCGAAATATTTATTTGCCCATAAATATGTCTGGCTTTAGAAGCAATTGGAATGCAATTAACTGAAAGAATATCTGTTTCATTCAGAATACTAACTTCGTCTGATTGATCATTCGGTACATTGACAACAGAAATTTCAGGTTCATTTGGGTTCATTTCATTAAACAAATAGTGCTCGTTGAGAAATTTAAAGAATGTTTTTTTAAGCCATAACAGGAACTATATGTACTTTCACAGGTATCAGACGCAATAAATTTTAGCTTTAAAAATTTTGAGTCATATAAAAAAGGTTCCAAACACTTAAAGTTTTACAATAATTGATAAAACTGAAGATTTTTTTTTGCATACGAAATAAGAATAATAATTCATTTTAAGCTGTACAAATTTCAATATTAATGATAATATTTCCTTTTAAGTTGTACAAATTTCAATAGTAGATTGTCATATTAAGTTCAGATATTAGTTTTTTTGATTTTAAATAAACGTCCTGCGTTTTTAAAGTTATCGGACAGTTAATTTTATAAATATAATTTTGTGTTTGTTTTATGTTAATTTTATAAAATAATCTTAGATTTGTATCATATTGTATGTTGAATATAAAATGCAGCTTGAATATAAAATCTACCGCATTAACAATTTCGAAGTTGCTTGGAAGACATATTAAATTGTTATCCAACACAACAAAAAATTGACTGATGTTGGCCTTTAAATTACCAACTGTTATTATACAGTGCTGGTAAAAAAAAATTGGGCAAACAAATTTATTGCAAATTGGAGTCTTTTTTTGCTAAAATTAAAAAACTTTTGAAAGCAATTGGTTTATTGTTTCATTTTAAATACATGTATGACGTAATTTTTTGAAAAAAAAAATTGACCTGCAATTTAGGGGCAAAACACCGAAAAATGCCAAAATATTCAAAATACGTTTGATTGGAGTTAAAGTAATGTAATAAATTAAACACTTATTTTTTAGTTTTTTTTTGTTTTTTATTGATTTATAGAAGTTCAATCTTTAATATTAATATTTTGTTGGACCGCCTTTTGCTTTTATTACAGCGATACACCTCTGATTCATTGAATTTGATAAATTTTTCAAAGTCGCAGGAGATATGGATTCCCAAATCATCATCAACAAACTTTTTAAAGCTTCAATCGATTCTGGGCGCTTCCTTGGTACTTCTAGCTTCATTATAGACCAAATATTTTCAATTGGATTTAGGTACTTCGAAGTATTTTTTTACCTTTAAATGAAGAGATAAGAAAAAAAACAAGTTTTTAACAAATTATTTATGTTTATCTGAAAGCCAATTTGTCTATCTACAATTCAAAATTAATAACTCACAATTTTGGTGGTATGGCACGGAGCGTTGTCCTGTTGAAAAATAAATTTGCAAGTCTCGCCAAAAAGCATTAACGCAGAAGGCTCAAATTCGTTCTGAAGGACCTGCAGATAAACAGCTGCTGTAACTCTAGAACTAAGGAAGCACAATCGACCGGTTTCATTTCCAGAAAAGCATGCCCAGACCATAACTCCTTCTTTTTTCGGTGGAAGTCTTAAAAGACATTCGTTGCTAAGTCTCTCGCCAGGTTTCTCCTTACGAGAATTCTTCCATCTCCAACATGCAGCTTGAATTTTGATTCATCGGAGAAAATAACATCATTCCACATATCTGGAGTCCAATTTGCATGCTCCTGGGCCCATAGCAAAAGTTTTTTTTCACTAGTAATGTGAACTCAGGCTTCTGGACTGGTTTAAGTGCTCTCAAACCAGCTTTAACAAGTCTTTTTCTCACTAAGCCGGCTGAATTTTTTTTTCCCGTTGCTCGCTCAAGATCCTGTCTTATGCCCGATGAAGTTTTAAAACGGTTCCGACGACTTTGTAATAGTATAAAACGATCTTCCACTGGCGTTGTCTTTCTGGGCCTTCCAGAGCCTTTCTTTCTTTGTGTACCGCCCATCTCTCGATTTTTTCAATATTCCACGCGACAGTACTTTTAGGAATGTTTAATGTTTCACCTATTTCACGCGTGGTAAAATTTCTCGCGCCAAAATCAACATATTGCTTTTACACTGGTTACTAACATTTCCCATTTTTTTAACTAAAATTGCACTTTATTTTTTATTTGTCTAGGATCAATTACAGAATAACTTAATCTTACAAAATATGCACTATTTATACTCAAAAAATAAATTACAGGCAATAAAACATCTGCACCCTAATGATGGCCAAGAACGGTAGGCGTAAAAAAAAAAATAATTGGTTGCCCAATTTTTTTTTACCAGCACTGTATAAGGCGATTTTGTTTCTGATTTCTCTAAATATTCTTTGTTAGTTAATTGTTCCTAAAAAAATTAAACTATGGTAATAAAAATGTTATAAAATTATAAATATTATACTAATTTAAAGATTAAATGATTATTATAATATTCAGTAAGTGAAAACTACACAATTATGTTGTAAAGAAAAGTTTCAATTACACGATACATTGATATTGATATAATAAAAATCGATAATTTACATTAAACTTGAATTAATAAACTTTAAGGAATATGTTTTAAATTTGCCGAATATTAAAATAGTATTTAGCATATTAAAATTATATAAAAAAATAATGCGGTATTCTACTCATATGTACATGCTTTAAAACTAATAATTTTTCAATAGCTTGCTCATCGGTGACACGACCATTTTTTTTTATCGTTAGCGAATGGTGGCAATAACCTTACTAGATTTAAAAATCCTAAGATTGAAGACGACTTTTTGGATTTCGGGCCACTCGTCCACAAGGTTGCCGGCTCCAATATAACCAATTTCAAAGTCGAAGAGTACCTTTAAAAATACAAATAATACAAATAGTAAAAATAATTACATACTCTATAGACGGTTTACTTACAAGTTCTGGGTGTTTAAAGAAAATTGGATATCAATCATATACGTGAAACTATCTTGTTTCGATTCTGCTCTTCGATATTTAAGAGTGGCCTTTAATTTTTATTTGGCGATGTCAGTCTCTTTCGGTAAATTTACATTTGCTAAAATCTCTAAATCTCTTTCGACGTTAGGATTCTCGTTGGCTCTTTTTAAAATAGACGCTGATATAGAAGTTTCGGCAAAATTTAGATCTAATTTTCGTTTTTTTTGGACAATCATTCTTTAATTTTGTCTGTAAAAATCCGTTTCCTTTCTTGTTGACTAGTAAATCTTGTCGAGAGAAAATGAGACAGTGGAGCTATTAATAATTTCATGAGTTGGTAGTAGAGATGTGCAGTTTCGTTACTTTCAGGTAATCACGGGTACTCGTTACTTTTGACGTAATACTCGTTACTTTTTATTCGTTACAAAGTAATCACTACTATAAACAAAAAAATGTTTTTTCATTGTTTGTATGTAAAAACACAAACGTAAGGAGAAAAAAAGACAGAACTAGATTATATACGTTGGATTCAACTCAATGAAGCGAACTAATTTTTTTTTGTTTTTTGTTTTCATTTTAGTCGGTATAAAGTAACGAATATTTTTTAACCGAAGGAATCGTTACTTCGGGTAGTTAAAAGTAACGAGTATTAAATAACGAATAGTTACTACCCGCACATCTCTAGTTGGTAGGTCGGTATAGTTCAACTAACAATATTTAAAGTTTCAATAATATTAGTTGCAATATTTGCAATTACAAGCAAAATGTCTGTCGTAGGATTAAATTCGCAATTCTCTTCTACAAAAGATACCAGCCAAGTTATAATTGTTCTCCTCTGAAGATCTGTTAAAAATTTTGCATTTTGTATTTGAAGAAAATGATTGTGTCCTCCCAACTTATTAATTAAATAATTTTTGAGCATCTGCAAAATTAGAAAAAATAATTTATTTATGTAAATTGTTTTCCAATAAGAGGTTTCATTTTGATATCCATTTTGCAAAATTGCGATTGTTTCGTTGCTTGTGTGGCACGTAGTGCCGTATTGCTGAAAACAAACGTCGTCCACATCAATATCTTTCAATTTCGGCCATAAAATCATTAATCATAGCTCGGTAGCGCAATCCATTCACCGTAACATTTGCACCAGCCTCATTTTCGAAAAAGTAAGGTTCAATCACACCGCCAGCTCAAAACCCGCACCAAACAGTGACACGTTGAGGATGGAGAGGCTTTTCAACAATCATTCTTAGATTTTCTGAGCCGCAAATGCGACAATTCTGCTTATTAACGTAGCCTCCGAGGTGAAAATGGGCCTCATCACTGAAGATGATTTTTTGATGAAAATCCGGATCATTTTGATGCATTTGAAGGACCCAATATACCCAAGGTATCGTATCATTTTTAGTAATGGCGTAGTAGTTACTTGTCAAATGTCAAAAGATGCTGTTGAGCTTCAAAATTGACAGCTGCCCAAATAGCAGGCTATTCAAAATGAAAAATCTTATTGGAAAACCCTATAAATAGTTCTTGGATAACAACTTTTAATAATGGCAAACAATATATGAAACATTAAAAATATTTAAGCAAATGAAAATTGATAAATTAAACCTCTGGTATATACAGTAAACTTGGCCCGATATAGCCATCCCTCCGTGATACTGGTGTAGCTCTTTCATTTGGGTTGTACATGATTGTGGAAAGTATATTTACTTTTAAGAGAAAGCACGGGAGGGATATATAGTACCACACATAATCTAAAAAATCATCTTTAGCAATTTCGACGCCAAAATAATTCGAAAAACTAACAAAATCCTCCTGTGGTATGTCGGTATTAAAAATAGCTGAAAACAAATTCATATGTACCAGTACAGTCTAAGAAACTTTTTATAAAATATTTAAATGCTGCGGGCTAGTTCTTAGAGTAAGTCTACTAAATTCGGGAAATACATTTAGCTTTCTCAAAAGAAGGGTTACACGAATAAAATGTAACCCTTTTACAGATTTAATGATTAAAAAATGAATAAAAAATCGGTATTGAAGTAATACACGAACACTTAATGTATAGTTATTCTGTAGAAGTTGATTTACCTGAGAATTGGCGCTTTACTAAAATACTACATTGCTAAAAAACTAATACGGTATGTTCAATTTAACTGATTCTCTCAATTTCTTTATCACGAACAACGATACACAACTACAATAATACAACATTACTTTTACTATAGTATATCACAAGCTTTATTATTTACACCACGTTATACTTACATATTATATCGTACACATATTAAATATGTTACACTATTACCTGATAGTACCAAATCCAAATACGTTAATTCTATTTCATCATTTTGGAATTTTTGTGTCTTAAAACGTATCTCGTGAATTTGGAATCATATGAACAAGTAAATAAACACCTGGGTACATTTTAAATATGTACATAAAATCACTAATTATTATTATTAGTTTTACAACCAGGGCTGTGGAGTCGGAGCCGGAGCCGGAGTCGGAGCCGCGGAGTTTATGTTTATTTTCGTATTTTTAAAGGATCCGGAGTCGGAGCCGCAGCCATCTGGAATTGACCGACTCCGGCTCCAGATGTTTGTTTGTTTTTATTCCTATTTTCCTACGTATCTCAAATATTTTTATATGAATTACCGCAGTTAAAATTAATTAAAGTTTTATTAGCCGAAATTGCGGTTAATTTCAAAAATTTGGGTCGAGATTTTTGTGAAATCTTTAATTTTTTCCAATTTTGTTTTAAACACGCAAATCAAAATAAATATTTTGTCATCACATTTCACGGAAAATTATTGATGTTAAACCAAACAAAAAATTGGAAAAATATGAAGAAGAATTAATATGAACTTTGACGAAACTTTAACA
Organism: Tipula vernalis; assembly: GCA_958295665.1. Classification (NCBI taxonomy): domain Eukaryota; kingdom Metazoa; phylum Arthropoda; class Insecta; order Diptera; family Tipulidae; genus Tipula; species Tipula vernalis. The sequence goes on from OY282558.1 coordinate 270,468,389, forward strand.
AGCTAAAATTTGTACATACACAAACCTTTTCAAACCAATAAATAAATAAAAATAAAATCTGGGAGTGTCAAAAAAAAATTGCAAAATTTTCAATTCCATTGCAAAATAAGCCAAAGCTTATTCAAAATCTCTTAACGCGATCTTACAGCTACTCTTCTAGAGCTGAAAAAAGCCATACGCGAAATGTTGTTTTTTTTATGTAGAACTCAACTCAAATATGGAAGATTGAAATTTGAGCCAGAAATCGATGATATTTTCCGTTCGTTGGCAAAAGAATTGTATGTTTATGAAGCAACTGGAAGAATCTCAAATAATCTTTAGTTTATTTCTATGTTTTCTTTTAAAAAACAAGGTAACTGAAAATGTCACACAATAGCTTTTAGAAAAATATTTAAAATCTGAAAGTTACTTTTGAAAATTTAGAAAATTGTCGAGTTATCTCCATTCATAACTCAAAATCGATGAGAAAAACAGATTTAAAAAAAAAAAATGGGAAGCTACTGTCATTAAGTAAAACCCTCTTACATTTTTTCAAACAATATCCACGTCACCGTTACAGATTCTATGTATTTTGAGTAACAGCTCAACAGATAATCCTACGGATGATCCGAGTTCCCTCTTTTAACAGATGATTTTCTCCAGCTACCACCGACACGTTACCTCCTCTCCCTAAGACTGAAACTCTGCGTACTTGTAGAAGTTCCACAGTTTAGAGATGACCTATTGTTACTCGTTCCGCCTGTTAAGAAAAAGGGGAACTAACTTCGTACGAAATTGAAATGTATCGTCAGATTATTGACTTTATAGAAAGATATCTTTGGAATAAAATTGTGGCTAATCTTAAATGCACCGTATAGCAGCTTTCCCCGATGAATAATCTAATATTGATATTGAACAGAAAAGGCTAATATGGTGTCCCTGCGGTGACCTTTGCAAATTAACGCCAGTTACTGCCATCTTGACAAACTAAATATGCATTTGGTGTCGGAGCCGAAGCTGGAGTGGGAGTTGGAGCCGGAGTTAAGGCCGGAGCTGGATCCGGAGTCGTTAATCAATCTATAAATTTCCGGAGTCGGAGCCGGAACATTTATTGAATTAAATTTTTTTAATTATTATGTTAATATTTTTGTGGGAATCTGTGATGACTTTTAATATGACAACAAAGAAATTATGATAAAATTCATCATAAACTTCCAAAAAAAATATTAACATAATAATTAAAAAAATTGAATTCAATAAATGTACAATCCGTCATTTTGACGGGTTGGTAGTTCTAGTGTTAAATCACTTTGTTGGTATCAATTCTGTTCACACAATGTGTATTTTTAGAATAAATTTGTACAACTTGAATTATATATTACACTGTCTTGTAAACTGACTAAAATAAATGCCGGTAAAATGAAATATGTATTGATTGATTGATTTCAAATGTACGATCAAGCATTACGCAAGTCTCCCGTATTATAAATGCGAATACCACACCACTATACACCCATGTTACAACACGATACCATTCTTCATGAAGCCAAACCCCGTAAAGAAAGGCTCCACATCGATAACCACATAAGTCTAATATAGTGTGATATCCGCCCCTGGCCAGGCAGCCATCGTACACCTTTTTTACATATAACAACATCGAGGGATGGGATAGGATTATTAGTAGGGACAGACTCGACCCGGTTACAGACACCAAAGCGATCGATAGTTAGTGTTTTTTATGACAGCACAATGACAACACAGTTTCCTGGTGCCGCAAGTTCTTTTTCCTGAAAGGCTGAAAAAGCTGAAAACAATTATTATTATTCCCTCCACCATTTTATCCATCGGCCGTTGTGACGGGGGGCGAGATTTCGTTCCATCATTATATTCCCATGCGGTCACCCAAATTTGTACTAACTGTAGCTAGTGTTGCTTGACTTTGTTGTTGAAATCGTTGCGTCTCTGCTGTCCCTGCTACTCGCCCCCCATGCCGCTAAAATGAAATATGTATGGATACAAATTTACCGTTATGTTTTACAATTCTATAGAGATCCATTATAAATAGTTATATATTTCAATATGGCCATTATACATATGAGAACCAGATGAGAATATACAATTTTTTTTACCGTGCAGTTAATGATTGTTCCTTGACTTATGCTAAGAGTATTGACAAACATATTTTTACATACTCTATGAGTACTGTTGTTGATTTTTGTTAAATAATATATAATTGAACTCATTCGTCTCAAAAGCCCATCATTATTATTATTTCGTAATCGAATTCTTTGTTTATCTGCTACCTGTGCAAGACCTTTCACAACTTTCACAAAAATGGCTTTTTCACCCCATGCCAAAGCCCAGACTAATTAAACATGGCTAACCGATCCTTTTCCGTGATGTTGTTACATTTAATGATAGATGATGTGTCCTTTTTAGATAGAGAGCAGTTACACCTAGGCTTAATAGTTTTAGCTGGTTTAAATGGGTCGTATGTCCATCATGCATTCGTGTTCTGTTTAGATTTCTGTTTGGGTTGAATCTTCTCTCGCCGATTAGCATTTCTTTTTACTTTCCATTCATTTTTATTTACATCACAACGTTTGGACTTCAGTTTCTCTGGCGTTAGTTGTATTCCTTCAGAATCTTTAATTATTGGATGATTATACAAACAAAAATAAAAATATGTACTCATTTAATACTTACTTGGGAAGATAATATGTTGTGGATTCGGCTGTGATTCAATTCCAAAGCAAAAACCATTTGATTATCGGCTAATACGTGCTATCGAGGTTTCTAGCGGCTACCCGGATTAAAAAAGGCTGAAATATAAATACAATGAAACCTCCCGAAAGCGACCACTTACGGGACTATAAATGTCTGGTCAGTTTACGGAGGTGGTCGGTATGAAGGGACTTCTCTGAATAGTGACCAAAATTATATTTGTGGAGTTTGGTCTTTTTATAGAAGATTTGACAAATGGTACTTTGTAATCGTTTAAAATAAAATTACTATTTTATAAAAATACATATACACACACATACAATCAAAATTTAAAGTCGGGGCAATGCCAATAATAATTAATATCCATAGAATTGCTTGCTATTTTACTCTTATTACTTTTAACATCGTATATTAAAACTAAGGACGTGTTCGAAGTTTGTAATAATTTTGGTTTTATAATAATTTTGACAGGAGTGAAATAATTTTCTCTTGTATATTTTGTAATAAGTTTTATTTATACTATTTTTTTAGAAATACATTAACGTAATACGGCTTAATTATTGTTATTGCGTGCTTTTGTTTAAAAATATTATTACAGAAGTGTCAAATTTACTACATGTACTGGTTGTGATAATTTGGTTGCATACAAAATAATGTAGAAAGAAGCCAAGCTACATTGTGAAGGTGGATATGTGGTATTATTAGTAACCGTGTAGAAAAAAATATGTAAGTGAGGACCAACGTATTTAATGACGATTTGAATAAATCATGTTTAAATGTCAAATTTTCTTAAACCGCAAGAGCTACCATCTTTCGGAAAACTCCGAAAGCATAAGCAACTTTCACACACTAGGTGTCACTAAATATTTGCTGCAAAAAATTGTAAGACATTTTTATGTGTGCATTTTGTAAACATAAGCAAAAATATTTTCGTGTTAAGAAAGTGATTATTATTAATACGTGATAATTAAATTGATTTTGAGAACTTTTTTTAAACGTCCTTTAGAAAAACGTCAGTAATCCTTTTTTGATTTTGTAGTGACATCTAGTTGCAAACGCTCTGGACTTTTTCTTTAATCGTGCTGCTTCTTTCGGAAACATGATCCATAACATGTGGAGAGAAGAGACCAAAGAGTAAAACCAAGGAAAAATATTTCTCTGTTTACATTTAACAAAAAAAAATATTTTTGGTCATATTAAAGGAGTTGATTTAATTCGCATAACCCCAAATACACTGGTCGCTAGACGGAATAGGGAGGTGGTCAGGTTAAAGAGAATTTCTAGAATAAATTTGTATGGTTAATGTGTTGAGACTGTAGAAAAGTGGCCTATTTAAGGAGGTGGTCAGAATGAAGGGGTGGTCACATTGGGAGGTTTCACTGAGTCATCAAAAATGAATTAAAAATGGTGGTTTTTGTATGAACACTAGCGACTTTTTCTGAAATAAAATGAGTCTTCCTTTTTCATTGAGTTTTGGCTTTTTTTATTTCATTAATGAACATTTTTTGATGACTATTTTTATTTCAGCCTTTTTTAATTCGTGTAGCCATCTTTCTCTAGTATATTCTGTTCAAAAACTGAAATAAAAATTGCGTTCTTTAATTCATTTTGCATTTTGACTAATTCAGAAAATCTTGTTAAAAAAAATGGATTATAAAAGGCTTTCTTTTTCATACAAAAATCGCATTTTTTTAATTCATTTTTGATCACATTTTTTTAATTCAGCCTTTTCTAATGAGAGTAGCCGTTTCTGACCAGCAATTCTCTACAGATTCACTTTCAACTGCGAATACATTTGGAATATTTGTTGATCCAAGTTTTCTTTGTATTCTTGTTCCGAGCTATCAGAAATCGTCAACGTTCCATCATGTTGAATTTTGCAATTTAAAATTGAGTTTTTCTCTCCAAGTTTAAAAATATTTTCCTTTGGCAAAATATAAAAAAATAATAATATTATAAAATTGTTTTTTGCATAGTGTCATGAGAAGCATTAATGATGAATAAGATTTTAAAATTATTATCTAAACGAAATTATAGCGAACTGCGCAAGCCACAATTTGTTATATTGAAACTCGCACTTTAGATAAGTCCATAAGAAATTTCAATATTGCATATTTAGAAATAAATTATCAATTTTGATATATACATTATTGGAAAACATTAAATAATACATTATTAAACTCATAAACACCAATAAGAATCATCAACTTATCGAAATAACATTTAAATTTTTAAATTTACCATGGAGCAACAAGTTTCGTTCATTATTTTCATATCAGACTGTGGACTTACACAAAATTCTAATTGCATTCGGACTTACATAAATTTCTGATTTTGACATAATAAAAAGTGCGGGAAAATACAGAAAATTTAGTATTACCAAATGAAGCAAAATTTCCTTTTCTTTAAAATGATACCAAATTTGCAAAATGTCCCAAAATGTACTTTCGCAGTCTGCGAGTTTGGTCGACGGGTTTATTACTTTAGTTTTATCATGATGCATTTTTAAGGGTAGAATATTTAAAGATGTTTTTTAGGGGATACCACCATATTCCCGGAAATAAAAATCCCACACAAAAATCCGAAAAAATGCAAAATAACGTGTCCTAATAAAAACTAAGCCTCCATTAAATTTTTGTTAACTTCAATATGAAAACAGGAGGAAACTACAAAATTTCATGTCATCCTTGCGCAGAAAGGACCAATGCTAATCGGCTTTGGGGAGTTTTTTAATTTAGTATGTGAAATACAAACGTTAATTATTATTATTGAAATGTAAATATTTTTGAAATTTCTCTGACGTTTTCCTGTCATCCTGGCGCAAAGGGTCCAATGCTAAGTGGATTTGAGGAATTATCTATTTTTATATGTGACTAATTATTAAAAAATACAATTTTTTTTTTAAATATGTTCTAATTTCTAAGAATGTTAGATTTTTAAAAAATCGTCAAAACGACGGTTTGTCATCCCCTAAGTTATAAAATGAATTAAAAAACTATTTCAGAAATGTGTTATATGTAAAATACTTGATTTTTAGGGATTATTACATTTTGGATAACGATACTAACTCTTTCTTTAGTTATCATCTAATAAGATAATTTACGTTAAAACTGTTTTAAGTACTATAGTTAATATAATTTATTTATATATTTTATTTATTTATTTACAAAAATGTTGAATAATACCACTCCCATACTTATACAATCTATTTTGAGCTAGAGGTCATTCATAATACAGACCTGGCCAAAAATATAAAGCACCCCTATCTATTAGCATTATATATTAATATTATGTCTTTCTAAACAATGGGTGTTAACGAACGAGTCATCCCACCGAATGCGACCCTTAATTATTGAAAATCACCAATTTTTGTTTTGTTTTAGGTTCTTAACAAGAAGTTGTAGCGTCGTAAAATTTTTTTATTTTAGTTTTGTATTTGATCGTGTGCAGTCTTCACATAAAGTGTTTTAAATCAAAAAGAGTTTTCGTAAGTTTTTTGAGAAAAAAAGTGTGTTTGTGATAATTATGCCTAAAGCGTGCCAACTCAGTGAAGGAATAAGGGCACAAATTGTGTTGTTGGATTCCCAGGGTGTAAGCCAAATTAAAATATCCCAAAAATTAAAATGCTCTCGTGGAGCAGTTCAATCTACATTGAAAAGGGTTAAAGAGACCGGGGACTATGCCTATAAACTACGCTCACGCAGAAATCGTATCACTTCGGTAAGAGACGATCGACAAATTGTGCGAAAATTTCTCAAAAACCGAAGAAAAACATCTGCTGAGATAGCTGCAGAGCATTTAACAGAACAAGAAGTTCACATTTCGGCACGGACAGTTAGAAGAAGGCTCCTGCAAGCTGGATTGAAAGGTTGTAAAGCAAGAAAAAAACCTTTGCTCTCACTTACCAACATAAAAAGTCGCTTGAGATGGGCTCGAGAACATAAACATTGGAATGACGTGGATTGGGCGAGAGTTGTTTGGTCAGATGAATCTACTTTTGAGGTAAATATAAAAAATAAATATTAAAAAATAATTAGTCAAAAAAAAAATAAAAAATTGTGCTATGTATTTTAAAAGAATTAATATAGAAATTTATGTTAAATTTGATGGAATTCTTATAGATTTTTGGAACTCCTGGCGCAACCATCGTAAGAAGAAGAGTCGGGGAAGCATACAATCCTGATTGTATAGTGCCTACCGTAAAGCATGGAGGGGGTAAACTGATGGTGTGGGGTTGTATGGCATCATCAGGGGTGGGGAAACTGTTGTTTTGTGAGGGTCCGATGAACAGTACCAACTATGTTACCGTCCTCGAGGCTGCATTGAATGCCTCAATTCGGCAAATCTTTGGGGAAACGGATAGTTCTTCGATAATTTATCAACAGGATAATGCCCCCTGCCATACTTCCCGCGTTACGATGAGTTGGTTTCGAAAAAAACAAATTCGAGTCATGGACTGGCCCGCCCAGTCACCAGACCTAAATCCCATTGAAAATTTGTGGTCAATTTTAAAAAAAAAAAATCAAGGATCGCAGTATGACTTCAAAGGAAGACCTCAAACGTGCGCTGACAGAGGAATGGAAAAATATATCGAGAAATACCTGCGAAAAATTAGTACGGTCGATGAATAAAAGAGTCCTGGCTGTCATCAAAGCCAAAGGAGGACCTATAAAATACTAAAATTAATAAAATATAAAAAGTATTTCCTAAAAATATTGAGTTTTAATTTTTGTCTTCATTCGTTTTGTAGATACTGCAATTTGGGAGGGGTGCTTTATAATTTTGGCCAATTTGTAGATTATAGAAGCTGAGGTGGGTCAACAATAACGTTATATCTTTAAAGGATCACACGGTAAAGCGGCACATTCGGTGCTTGGAACATTGAATATTTCCTGTGGCTCAGGTTTGGGGTGAATTGCAGGAAACCTGCTTTGTGTGATTGTTGAAGCGGTAGGGACCCATGGATATCGCGTTTTAGCATTTATAATTATAAATTAATTATTATATAATTTAATTTATATTAACTTTACAATTTAAAATAAATTTGAGATCAATTTTATTTAAAAAAAAACTAATATCGGCTCACTCGAAACTGAAAGCCTATATTCTTTTGGTTTTATTTAAAAATAAAAGAAAATAGTTTTTTGTACTACATGACGCAAGATGGTCAGATCGTTCATTGAAACATTTTCCAGTCGTTACGACATATTTCATTAAGGAATATGACAGTACTACGGCTTTTAGTATACTTCGGCATATTTCATTTCGGCAGATTTCAATACAGAATATGGTACATTACGGCATGTTTCAGTATGTCATATGGTATAATAGGTATAGGGACACTATGGCATGTTTCATTACTGCTTACTTCTACGGCATATTTCAATGCGGCATATGGTACACTTTGGCATATTTGAGTACGACATATGGTATATTTAAGACTTGGTTATTTCTTAACCGAGTATGATTAAATTCGATTTATAGAATGATTTTTTTGACTATTTGTCTATTAATAGAATTTTTCTTCGCCTTTCAGTAAATTCGGCATTTCGATATTCGCCCTCTCGAAAATTTTGGCCCTTAGATATCCGGTCTTTTAATTCTTTCGACCTTTCGACCTATTCGGCATTTTGACATTCAACCCTTCAACATTCGGCTCTTCGACATTCGGCCTTTCGGCCCTCTTCCTATCTTTCCAATACGCAAGTTGCGTTTTAAATTAAAGTGGATGTCTCCTCTGAGCTTTTTGGGTCAAAATCTCAAATTATTAAAAATTTTAAAAATTGTGCACACACATAAAGTTAAATATAACAGCTTCCAAAATTTGTAAAAATTTAATTTGTTGTGTTGCCAGCAATCTCAATTTAAAAATGAATTCGCGGGTGGTGCCACAAAATTTGACATTGATGCCAAACAAGCATCCTAAACTATTGCTTTCCAAATGGTGTAATTTGTCAGTTTTACAATTAATTAAATTATTGGCTGAATTTAAATCAACAATATTTTATTTTGTTATCAAATTACTTGCATAATAAGGGTTTCTTATTCCTATTTCTTTTTTCCTCCTTAATCTTTATTGTTGTTCGAAAACTACTGTGGTTTGCCGACCTAATTTTATTAAAGAAAAACAATTAAACATATATTAATTTATTATTATTTATTTTAAAGGGAAATACGGTAGTAGTTCTTAGTTGATATTTCAAGCGTTAGAGTTTTATGTGCGAATTTAAAGCGGCTAAATTAAACAAAGTTACTTGGAAAACTTTAAATCGAACACGAATTATTACAATCGCTTGAAATTTAAAACACGGTTGCGCATACCTCCAAAAATTAGAGGGAACGTTAAATATCGATATATGCGTGTGCCTATGGCATGGGTCTGGGTTTAGTTGTTAGCGAGGGAGAGGTTTTTAAACGTTTACGTAGTTGTTGGGAGTACAGCAATGAGTGAAGACATTGGTTTGTGGGAAGGAGTAGAAAGAATGTATATGTGAGGTTGTATCGCGAAGGGTACTATGGCATGTATCGCGAAGCGAGTTTGGATGGTGTTGGTTTGGACGTTTGGGAGAATGTGGATGTTATATAATAAAATATTCTGATTCTAATATAATAAAAGAAGCCAAATTTGGAAGTAGCTGTGTATCTGCGGTTATGCAAACAAATCCCAAGCACAACTTTAATCCTCTCCTTAAAAAAATCACAGTTTTCGGTTATAGTAGATGAGAGCACTGACATTGGTCCTAAAAAATAATGTATTGTATGTTTTAGTAAACATGTGTGCTAGGAATTCTATCAGTTGAAGACTTACAAAAAACAATACTCACGTTATTACAATTAAATGCATTTGTCACAGTGCGGCTTTTGTGGCAAGCAAAACATATTTTGCTCTACCTAGCGCATCAAAAGATTTGATGAGACGAATCGGGCTATACATATCATGCAGGTCGAAATTTTGTTCACAACTGCAAGAAATTCACAAAATTCTTCAAAATTAATAAATCGTCTATTAAGCGGTGGAACGAATATTGGAAAATTGGTTACTGGCATTTGATACATTAAAATCGACGGAAACAATTTTACAAGAATTACATAACTGTGCACAAAAGGTACCTCTTTTATTTAAAATACGTTTAAACCCGATGTAAGTATCAAGTCGCCTTCTATTTTTCTTCAATTGGAGTCTATTTATTTAGGGTCAAAATGCATAGAGTTGTAACGCAATCCCAAAAGGGATTACGTTAACAGACATGAGAATAGCGGTCTGATGCGGTATAGTAGCTGGCTAGAGCTCACGGTGCGGCGTGGGGATTCTCAGACATATTTCTCATGCTTGAATAACCGCATGAAGAACAAAATTAGAGGGGCACATGGAAATTAAAATTAAATTGCCACGGCCTCAGCGGCAAAAGAAAATAATAAGCTGGGAGTGATCGATCCGGAGTGACCGTCTCAATCCCAGGCGACTACCGCCGTGACTGCCACACGGGCCTCCCCTCATCGGCCCGTCTACTGGGATGCTGTTTCCCAGTCGCGACGGCCACCGATGCCACTATGAGGGAAGGACGCCCGCATGACAATCCCAGCGACAATCCCCCGGAACGGAGACTGTCACCCCGACGCGATCAACTCATGTGGCGTGCCGCCCTCCAGCACAGCCTGTCCTGGAGGAACGAACGGCACGCACGGAAAAGGGTGGAAAAAGGCCGACCCTTCACATGACCCCACCTCACATCATTCGATCAATTATTTGTTTACGCGCACATGGTGCGGCGTAGCACACTACAGTAAGAAACTCAAAGAAAAAATTTTTAGGTTACGGTAAAAGAGCAAAAATTTAAAATTAAGCAAGATAAATTACGTTAACACGGATTCTACGTTAATGTTAGATTTCACTTTCACTATCACTGTTTCAAGAAAATTTAGAAAAAACACAAAAATACCTGAAAGAGATGAACCGTTATGGGGTCGAACCACACCCAAAACGGACAACCGATCCAAAGCGAAGAGAGAAAAAAAAACGGAAATTCCAAACGCAGTTAATCAAAATGACGATAAAGAAAAATATAACCGGACAATACTTTGCTCTGCGTGGGGCGTTCACCAAATCGGTGCACCACCACGAATCGAGGATATCCGCAAAACAAATATATAATATATAGGAAAAAAAAATACGCGGAGGAAAAACAACTGTTACAATTAAAAAAATTTACAGGTTGTTAATTTCCGCTAATAGCGTACCTTTTTTTTTTTATGGCCCGTCCGACCACACCGCAAACAGCGCCGACGCAGGATCCCCCTCACCAAAATGCTGCCCGTCCCCACTGATCGGGAATGGTCACTCGTTCTGTACGCGCTGTACTTGTAAACGACTAAACCAGAGTATCGCTGTTCGTTATCACACAAAACTCATAAAATCACAGTTCGATTTCAGTACAAAACCAATTTAATTTTAATAACACCGGAACACAAAGAAGATGGATTGATAAAAATAAATAGCCACCAGCTGTTCAACTTTTTTTTTTCCAAAAGATTTTTTTATTTGTATAATATTAGATTTTTAACTTTTACACAATAACGATTAATTTGCGTAGATGGCAAATTTTATTTTATTTTCAATTTATAAAATTAAATAATCCATTACAAAACCCGCTCAAATTTTTGTTATGATGGTCAGGGTATTTTATAACGACAAAAAAAAATTCAAATTATTTGAGCGGTTGGAATCATCGCAAGTATTATGTTCTTCTGCTTCAAGTGGAGACGTATGCCAGTCGTAACAGAGTTTATGAAGCAAATTCCAGTTTCCAAACCGAATAGAATTATACTGGATTATCTAGAATTTTACATTAGTTAGTAGCGCTGGAACAGATACAAAAGCACTTACCTATCTATTTGTCATAATTCGATTTTTAATTAAATGTTTTTTAACCCCAAAACCACACTAGGAATGGATGGAATTAAGCAAGAAACTGCAATGTTCGGTTTTGAAAAAATTGGCGAGAAGATCAAAATTGATACAAAAAAACTGTCGGTTTTAATGGTGATAATTTCCTAATAAATTTTTTAAAGTGCAAAAATCGATATACGGTAAATATCCTGAAGAAAAGTTCAGAATAAAAAATTTTAACGATGAATTAGTCTCCTCGAATTATCAAAAATCGCCTTTGATCTATTCTCACTTCCTCAAGCCAACGTCAACGTTAAACGTGTATTTTTTATAGTGACTGATATGTAAACAAATATCACAAACTGTCAAAACACACCAGGTTTTTCTAATTCCATTTTACATACTCGTATGTGTATGTTCAAAATAAAAAAGTTTTATTTCAAAATTCATTTTGATATTTTATAAAAACTTTAAATTCGGCGCACTTATTGGAACACCCTTTTGATTATGATGTTCATTAACGTTTAAAGAGGATTCTATATCACTTAACCTTTGAAGGTGAGACTTCAGCATATTAGAATTTCGTCAAACAATAACGAATTTCGTCATAACTGGTATAGTAACAAAAACCATAGTTCCGTTCTAGCTTGCCGTATTCAAGAATTTTATCAATAAACATTTTAGCATTCCGTTCACATCACCCATTCAATTTTCATTATAATTGGTAAACAAAGAGCCGAGGGAGACATAAGAGTTTTATAAAAAATTCAGTTTATGATCCGATTTATGTCGTTTGGTATCATGAGACGTTTTGAAATATAAATTTTTCAGTTATACTGGGGCCCTTTTCTCGAATTCCACAACCAATTTCCACATGCGGACATCTGTCAAAATTCATAAAAACGTTCGGAAATTTAGATTCAATTCGCTATGGAATTTTTTCGGTATTAAGGGAATATTTCCGAATGGGAATAGGCAGATAAAAAAATTCCCCATATACGAAAACGTCAATATAATTACGTAGATTTTGACAGATGTTTACACTTGGAAAATGGATATGGAATTTGAGAATGTTTTGTACATTATGTCGGATCACCGTTCGGTTGTTTGTTAATATACGAAAGAGCGGTACAGACGATCCAACTTGTCAGACAAATTGCCCGATCCGACAAAATAGGGTGCTATCTACAGACAATCCAACACGCTTTTACAGGGTTTCCTTTTGTTTTTGCTATACAAAATAATATTTTTCCTTGTCCGTTTTATACCATAGAAGTATGAAATATAACCAGAAAAAAATCTTTTGACAACAAAACATACGATTCGACTGGTTTGGTTGATCGGGCGGCCGGATGGCATTTCTATTCAACAAGTGCAGTTGGATTTTATCAAACCGCATCGACAAACTACAAACAAGCGGTCCGATTATACGCATCGTCTGTAGCGCTCTTTAAATGAACATAAATGTAATATTTAAACATATTTTTATCTAATCCTACTAAAAACATTTTATAATGTACATACATATATCGTTTTTATATTTCCCCAGAAAAACAAGGATTTAGAATACAATTTAATTCAATTAATTTAAATAATATAATTAACAAGAGTATTATTATAGTGCTACGCTGATATCAATTAGTATAAAAACGTAAACAATCGTAAAACCATAAAAAACGATTTTATGGAAATATGAGAATGTATAATAATAGGCTTGATTCTGGAATGATAAAATCCATTTTATGTTACTTGTTATTGAAAAAACAAAAATGAAATAGGATAACATAAAATTTGAAAAGTCAGAATCGGGCCCAATATGTAGTGTAGGAGGTATACGCACATTTTATAGAACAAGACTACAATTATGTTATACCATAGTATTGTGAGTTGAGAGGTATTGATTAGAGGTATTGTTTATAATTAAATTCCCTAAGAAAAATTAAGACCTCTTTCAATAAAATCAAAAAAAAAAAAACACTTGGCAAAATACAAAATATGTACATACCTATGTAAGTACATAAAATTCTACTTTTTCCAAGTTGTTTTGTTATCCTTATTTATTTAATCAATAAAATGTCATTCATATTCATTTTGCTTGTTTGGCGTTAAAAGCTATAAATTAAATCAAAATACACAATTTTAAAACTAATTAGCCAAATTCTTTTTAATTAGGGATAATTAATTTGATTAAAAGTAATGAAATAATTCTTCACAAATACGTTGGATTTTGTGAATTATTATTTAGGTACGATTTCTTGTTGTTCGCACTCGATAGAAAAATACATACGTAAGCAAAACATAAATGTTTCGTTGAAACAGGGTGTGATCCACTCAAATTGAGTATGTACTATATAGTATATAGTGGAATAATGCAGCTAGTTTATCTTTATGAAAATAACTCCACTAACATTTGACTATGGTTTCTGGAATTTTTGTCGCTTAGGACTTGCATGTAAAATATCACGAGGTCGATCCTGGGGTCGGCGATATAAATAACAACACATCGGCCTTTTATGTAAAATATCATATGGTCACTAGGAGTCTGCAATATAAAGAACATTCAATATGTATACGGCATGTTGCACAAAATTTCAACGACGAAATCTGTTCAACAATCTATGGTTTCTGGAATCCCTATTATATAGCCATTATACGTAACATGTCACATGGTCGTTCCTAGGGGTGGGCGATACATATAACAGGCAATATATATACAGCATGTTGCACGAAATTTCAACGACAAAATCTGTTCAACAAAAATCAAAAGATTGACATTCGACTATGGTTTCTGGGATCTGTATTGCATAGGTATTTTATATAAAATATTACATTTTCGATCCTAGCCCTAGGGGTTGGCGATATAAATAACAGGCAATAGAGATATGGCATGTTGCACTAAATTTTAACGACTAAAAAACTAAACTTCAAAAATATTAGCATGCTACAGTATAAAGCCTGATTTCCATTATGAAATATTTACTGACAGTATAAAAAAAAATGAAATAAAAATATATATTCGCGTGCTGTGTGAGAGAAAAGAAAACACTTTTTCAGTTTCACAGTACTGACAAAATTATTATAGTATACTGACATTTTTTATAGTATACTGACAAAATTTACTGAAAAATATATGAAGCTAAGTATATTTTGTCAGTACTGGAAAAATATTTCGATTTTTCAATGCAGTTTTCCAAAAAAAATTAAAAACAAAGAATGATCTGTGTCAATTCAATGAAATTTTCGATGTTTACGTTTTTATTCAGTAAAAAGTACTGTCAGTAAAAGTTTCATAATGGAAATCAGGCTTAAACCTTTCCAACTGGGGTAAGCAATTTAAATTTCATTCGTTTCCGTCAAAAATCATTGCGAACAGAAATATACCAAGGACTTACAGATCATGTGACTAATCAAAGTGCAAATTTGTAAGTTCAGGCCGGCATTCCTGTTATTCTGCCATCGTCATTTGAAGGTTCACCAAGAAACTTGAGAGAAAGATGGAATGGTGCAATATCAATCTTTGGAAAATTCGGCTACATTGTTCTTTCCGTTACCGTTACGGGCAGTCCGAAATGACCTGAAATTTTTGAGAACCCCCAACAAAGAGAAACCGCAACAGATCGTCCAGATTTAGTTGCTCGGATGTTCAAGTTGGAATTAACGACCATCATTAAAAATTTCACGAAGCACAGTATGCTTATAGAAAGTGCATGGTATTTGTTTATTCAAATGAGTTCTAAAAACGAGGGCTTTTACATACCGATCTATCAATTATTGTAAAAAATAAGCTATAGATCTTATCGACCGTGCCGAAGTTCCAGATAATTACTCCCATTGTACAATATGATACATGGACCATGGGGTTCCGACAATTCACATGCTGCTTGCTTGGAAAATAATACATGCAAGAAAAACTTTCGATAGGAATCCAGGATACGACCATTGCTAATATAAATGGCTATCATTTGTATCGGCGTCAACATGAACCAACAGTATTTTTAAGAGGTGTCGAGATGGACAGTCGTTATATTGTACCATTATAACAAGTACTTGCTGTTGAAATGTAATTGTCACATCAACGTTGAGATACAATGTACGAGATATAATGTCGTACACTATTGAAGGCAGTTAAATATATTTACAAGAGGTTCTTGAACGAAGAACAACAACGCTAAAGGCATGATGAAATTGCTATTTACATCGATTGTATGCAAGCGCAACAATAGCAATGTGGCGTTTGCTTAAGGTTTAAATGGCGCTCGAAATAGGATCAATAAACTTACACTTAATTTGGTAGTTGGCGTCTGTTGGAGGGGGAGGGGGGACCAAAGTTGAGTAGATTAATCTACCAGTTCCGTAACCCTGCAGTAGGGTGTGCATCACGTGAGCTGTTCTGGTCATGTATTAGGCAGCTGCGTGATGGGTACAATTGTGTAAGGGGTAACCTGTTCACAATTCGCAAGTGTACGTGCTGCCTCCGGATACCAGGCACCCTCCAGGCGTTTTATTTAGCCTTCCTGTGGTAAAGGTGGGTGGCCTACAGGCGATTTGTAATTCCCAGCAACTCGTAAGAGTAAAATGAAACGGAAGACGATGCAGGGGTAGGAATAAACGGGAGTGGGACAGCCTTCTCAAAGTCCTTGGGCTCCCATGTTACCGTCTTTCTAGTGGACCTACATGCTGTAGTAAACATCTATCACGTACCGGCTGGCAGTATTATCAAGTTCATTAAGAACCTGGATATTGATTGGACGGATAATTAAGCAGGTTCCAGCACAATAGATCTTTTAGGTCGCAGTGCGAGGTGGCTGATCGCCCACATGCCCCTCCAGTAATAATAATAATAAGACAATTAATTTCCTGTAGACAGACATTCCTTAACATTACATGTGCCGTCGAGTATTTCGGCAAAAGAGGTGCATTAAGCAGAAAAAACTGACAAACTGTTAATTATTTTGAATATTTGAAGCTTTGGTTTTAGATTTTTTTTTTTTGGTAGTGTTTGACAGCAAAGAGGCATTTAAGTTAGCTCTCCACGATACCAACTATGTGCTGCAGCAGCATTTTGCTGAGTGTGCTAAATTTGGTCTCCCTCAACCAACGGAATAATCGATTTTCAATCTTTTGATTTTTGTTGAACAGATTTTGTCGTTGAAATTTAATGCAACGTGCCATACATATAATTGTTTGTTATTTACATCGCCGACCACTAGGGTCGGCATTGTGATAATACATATAAAAGACCTATGCACTAGAGATCCCAGAGGCCATAGTCGAATGTCAATTTTTGATTTTTGTGCCGTATATAAATTGCCTGTTATTTATTTTGCAGACCCCTAGGATTGACCATGTGATATTTTTTATACAAGGCCTATACGACAGAGATCCCAGAAACCATAGTCGAATATCAATCTTTCGATTTTTGTTGAACAGATTTCGTCGTTGAAATTTGGTGTAACATGCCGGATATATTAATTAGCAACATGCTATACACCAGAAATGCCGCATCAACTAAATTCCCAGACATAATTTAAAACCAATTTTTTATGAAGTAACACGCCATATACCACAAATGCTGTATCAACGGAAAGTGTTTCAACAAGTCAACGTTCTAAATTAAATTTTTTATACCGCCAATATAAAAAAGCTGACTTTAACATTTTATTTTTATATAAAAATGACAAATTGTTAGTTTTAAGTTAGAGTAATTTTGTACGTAAAAGTGTAATTATATAAAATTTGAAGAATAAATTTAATTTTTTTTAAACTCTCCGAACATCGTTTCGTTAACTGGCGCCGATACAGGAACCAGTCATCAAGTTTTTTTCTAAAAGTAAAAAATCAGCGAAAGTAGTGAAAAAGTAACGAAACTGTGAGTGAATCAATAGCCGCATTTCTTGACGTTTGATCTGATCCGGATCAGATCATGTCTCATGAAACGACACAAAAATGCGTAAAACAAACAAACACCAAAATTCAATTTTTTTGTCTCGTTTCGTTTTGAATGCCTCTTCATACTCGTACTATATTCATTATATTCTTTGTCTTTACAAAATATTGTTCAACTATTTTTAGATCACCATTTGTGATCCAAAACGAATGTTGGTTCAAATGTTGTTGTTGCTTCACATGTAAATTTTGATCTGATCCGGATCACTATGCGTCAAGAAATACAGCTATTATACCACTAGTAGGCGTTCTACAATCATTGACGTTCAACGCTAAAAACGGAATCATACATTTTCATCCAGAAGTCATACCAACTGACCCTGAACTGTATTTATCCGGCAAGTACATTTAAAATTGAAAGAAACGTTAATCTTTGAACCAACCACAAGAACATTTAAAATTGAGAGAAACGCAAATCTTTCAACCACAAACAGCAATACATTTAAAATAGGGAGAAACCCAAATCTTTCGAACTATGATAATCTTAATAATTTTAATGTAAGTAAGAAACACAAGTGAAAATCCTTAATAAAATAAAAATAATACAATAATAATTAAAACAAGTGAATTCATTTCTTCAAGTAAGTAATAATTTTAATAATAACAAACAAGTGAAAATCCTTAATACAACAGTAATTTGAACAAATGAAGACATTTTTTAATTCTATAATAATAAACTTTTGGGATAATAAAATAAAATGGCAATAACTCTAGAAACGTTAGTAGACCAACACAACTCACGGGAGCAGACACCGCCCAAATAGAACTAAGAAGAAGAGTAGAACAGCGCTTATCCAAACTCGAAAACCCGATCATCACGAAAATAAAAACGCTAGTTGCACCAAAAACGGAACAAGCGGATTGCGTGTAGGAACTTCAAACATTCGACGAGAATCCGACGCAATACATGTCTTGGATTCACAATGTAGAAAACATTTTAAGGGACTATGAATTAGCTAAAAACACAATGCCGACTAATAACCAATTCAATATAAGATCAACTGGTGGAAGCATACTGATTAAAGAGAAAATCGGCGAACCATTTTTTGAAAGTATCGGAATTCACAAAAATTTGGAATTTTTCATTTTACATTAAATGGTCGCTTTCGACATAAGCTTGGCCGTTACAACCACCGCACTTAACGACATTATACTTTGTAAAGAGAAATCTAATCCTCAGAAATGCATGAGAAATTGATAATTCGGAAATTATAGGGAACCCAAAAAATTTTAACTTAGCTGATAACATTAAAAGTTGTGGCGCTTTTCTATTATAAGTTGCGGAGTTTTTTAAAGTTCTCAAACGGGATTCCCGATTTAGAATTTCTTCTTTTATCAAAATAGTTTTTATCAAAATTATTATTAAGCATTTTGAAAGATGTTATGCGTTGTGAAAATTTATATTTTATGAATAAAATCTAGACACACATGCGTAATAAATAATTTTGAAAAAATGGAGTTTTGGCCAACTTCTTTTTTATGAAAAATAGGGAAATTATGTTCAATTAATACTGTTGTATTTTTATTATTATTTTTTTTTTTGAAGTACGAGTAATTTATTAAAGTTAAATATTGTTAAAATTTGTATATACATTTTAAAAAAAGTGTCTACTCGACGGTTGGAATTTTCGGGTGTTCTGGTACACATTGCAGCCACCTTAACTAGTAAACTAAAAATGACTTGGTTTTCATTTTTAGAAAGAGATTTGTGATATCGACTTCTTCATCCGTATTTCATAATCTTCATTCGTGAACGAAATATTAAAAACAGTTAAATTTACTGCAATTCCACTTTAAAACGTTTTTGATTTACATATCGTTATGTGAATACTATGGTGTGTAATACTGTAAGTCATTTGTAAAACTTTCGAGAAATGGAATAAAATCCCTCACTTCTGGCTAAAATTTGTTCTCCTTCCAAATAAAATTGTGATGTGTTGATTTTCGATTAAAGTTCTAACATTTCAATTATTTTACAAAAAAGACAAATAAAATGTTCCTTGTATTAGAACAGGAAAATCAATTTTCCCACCTAAGGTCAAAAATGGATAAAAGATACTCTCCATAGAGTAATTGTTAATAAGTTTATTAGTAAAATAGCTACTTACCTATTACATTATGTAATAGCCAATGAAAACATGTAAAAATAAATTACTAAAATAAATGACAAAAAAATTAATTTTTTGACAGATGACAAGTACAAACATTTCGGTTAGTTAAAATGGATCGCTACACGAATATACAACGTGTTTTCATTACTAAAGCTTATTTTAAATATGGTGACAGTTATTCAGAAGTTGGAAGAAAATTTCGTTCAAAATACGGTAGAGAAAATGGTCTGACAAACCGTGTTATTAAACTTATCATTGATAAATTTGAAGAAACTGGTTCAGTTCAAGATCAGTGAAGCAGAATTTATTATCGTAGTGAGAGCCAAGGACATCAATTCGTCGTCGTTCACAGCAATTAAGCCTCAAACCTACCACTTTTGTGGAGGCAATTGGAAGATATTGATGTGCAGAATATGTGGCTTCAACAGGATGGTGCAACATGCCACACATCAACGGAATCAATCGATCTTTCGAAAGAGAAGTTTAATAATCGAATAATTTCTCGAAGAACAGACGTGAATTGGCCACCAAGATCATGCGATTTAACACCATTGAACTTCTTATGGGGTTTCTTCAAGAGTAAAGTTTATACGGATAATCTTCAAACTGTTCAACACCTCAAAGACAACATCATAGAGCAAAAAGTTATTTAAAATTTTGGTAAAAGATTGACAGCCTGCCGAGCTAGCAGAGGAGGTAACTTGAACAGCATTCTTTTTCATGATTAACCGGAACCAATGTACTTTATTTAAAATTTAAAAAGATACCTCAAATTTGAACTTATTTTGAATTATGTACATACTTTTAATAAACGACTCGGTTTATTTTTTATTAGACGTCATTTATTTAAACGAGACATTGAACAAGTTTAATTGGGTATAAGGAACAATTGAATACTTTTAACCTAGTGAAATCTATTTAAATAATGCATGAATTACTGGGTCTTACAAAAGTTTAGTTTGAAAAGTCTTCTAAGGCACATAGCATTAGCAATTATTCGCAATTTGTTTAAATTTTTTCACACGAATAGTATACATTCCTTAAAATACATATCGGTATATAAATTTGTCTACGCAACAACAGACAAATTTACAATACGATTCGCAATCAAAAGTAGTCATGTCTACATATTTTTCCATTGCGGATTTTGCTTTTGCAAAAAAAAAAAAAATTACAATTTCCCTTATTTTGTTTAAAAAAATTTTCAATTTTACAATAAACGAAGCAAGCTGAAATATCTTTCCTATGTGAATATTTCATTGTTTTTAATAACCTTTTTGTATTGACGTTTAGAAGTGTCTAAAATGGCAAAATTATTTGGTAATATAAATAAAGAATGTTACCAACACATTGACATGAAACAAAATTTTCCCTTTGCGATTATTCGCAATCTACTTTATGTGAGAACTTTAACGTAAACCAATTAATAATCTTTTTTGATTAAATTAAATTTAATTTTATAAATTTTAATTTTATTTAGTTAATAAATTTTATTTTAATTTAATAAATTTATGTGAACATAAATTTTATTTATTTAGCACCATTTTTATAGTTAACTATCACCACCGTGCGAGTTGGGCGGCATGTCGCCTTATTCAAGATCGAGAGCAGACTAATTTTTATTTTGTTTTATGTTGTGTATCTTTCGTGTTCGTTTCGTTGTTTTTGGACAAGCCGGTCAGCGGTTGGTCGTTCTATGTCATGTGACATAGTGCCCAATGTGCTGGTACAGGTGGCACCCAATGTGCGGCGGGCTCGTGTTGGCGCCGGATGGATTGTAGTGGTGCATTGGGTGGACCGCTACAGGACTCCCCCACAAGTGATTTTCCCCTCCCTGTGAAACATGGTTGGTTTCGGTCTGTTGGTGTGTTCGGGCCTGATGTTTGATTAGTCGAACTATGATGGCGATCGCTTGATTGAAGTGATCTTATCCCGTAAGATACTAATCAAGGCGATGTGCCGCAACAGAGAGAAGGGAGGAGAATGAGGTCGGTCGATGCCTGTGTTATAGCAAGCAGCGGTGAAGGAGAGCGTCGAGGAACACAGCAGATAGGTTGGGAGCAGGGTGCTTCGACCATGTACCTGGTGTGTAACTCTAATCTCTACTCACTGAGTGCTGTGCCGCGGACAGAGCTGTTTTAAGATGTCCGGTGAGATGACAAGTGGAGGCAGAGTGGTGCGTCGACCGAGTTTCCATGTAGGCAAAGCTGTGACATGCCAGATCAGAAAATGAATTCTGAAGTCTGGAGTCGATGGGCTTTGGGGCTAGCCAAGAGATGTTGGCTGTGGCCGCTTTGAGGCCAGTCTTGGCCTTGACTGTGGCCGGTTGAAGGTGGGACAGTCGATGTGAGTCTCGACTGTGTCCCACCCAGTGACATGGAAAGTTTATACGGCGGCAGTCAAGGTGAGTTTCGACTGTGGCCGTATAAAAGGCGGTGAGGGGTGCGGTTGGGAATGGCTGGGTGGTCGTTTTGCTATACGACCATTGGAACGAGCCATTTAAATGAAAAACACAAAACAAAATAAATTTATTGAATTTAAAAAGTTTTGAAAAATTAAAAAAAAAAAATGAACCCGGAATAGAAAAAAAATGGGGAAACTTTACATAATTTAAAAAAAAAATGAAATGATATGGATGATGATGCTGATGTTGCTGCTGTTGTTCATGTTGCCGATATTGTTGGAGCTGCTGGAGCATCACTAGAAGATGAATGACGATGGCGATGATGATGTCGTTGTTGCCATTGTCAGGTGCTGTGATGACGGTGATGATGTTGATGTTGCTTCTTCTGTTGTTGGCGGTTTTGGCGATGGCAGTTATGGTGTTGATGATGAAGACGGCAGTGATGGTCGTTATGAAGCTGTCTGACTCCATTTTGTGTCTGCGATGTTTGTTTAACTCCCGTTGTTTCGCTGTTGCGCCATGTTATTCTGCTGATGAAGGCGAGGTAGTGATGATGACAATGACATTACTACTGGCTGGTGCAATAACTGTGGTGTGGCTCCGTGTATGTGTAAATGTGTGTGTGTGTATACAGTTTTTCCAAAAAAAAATGTTGGCCGTCGAATTGGTCGATGTCGATATGGGTGGCGGCAATGCCACTACATAAATAGCCGTGACATCAGTCTAAAAAGTCAAACCACTAATATAAAGAGGGGAATAAAGATTTTTATTTTCCTATGAAACGTAAACAAAATACTATGGGATTTTCAAACACATTTTTTTATATCGTCTCTATTTTCAATTTAAATAAATATTTTTATTTACAAATATAAATAATTTGATATCAAATATATTGAAATGTAAATTGTGAACAATTTTGATTGAAATTAAAAATCATTTATTAAGTAATTTTGCATTTTTATAAAAATATTTGTTTCGGCATGCTTCGTGTTCCTCTAATCTTAATAAATTTATTAAGATTAGAGGAACACGAAGCATGCCGAAACAAATATTTTTATAAAAATGCAAAATTACTTAATAAATGATTATTAATTTCAATCAAAATTGTTCACAATTTATATTTCAATATATTTGATATCAAATTATTTATATTTGTAAATAAAAATATTTATTTAAATTGAAAATAGAGACGATATAAAAAAATGTGTTTGAAAATCCCATAGTATTTTGTTTACGTTTCATAGGAAAATAAAAATCTTTATCCCCTTAACACATACTACCACACATTTTTGTGTCATGGCTTTTTATGTAGTGGCGTTGGTGGCGGCCATACACATACATATGTAAAAAATAAAATAAAAATATTTATTTATATATTTGTACGTATACGTTTATGCCAAAAATAAATATTTTATTTTATAAAAGGTGATACGTACCATTTACCTGGTACGGTTTCGTACCAGGTGTCCACAATTCTAACACAAAAAAAAAATTAGAAAAAAATAAATAAAAATGGTTGCTTGAGTCGAGCCGATCCATGTGGCGTGTTCTTTTTCCGTAAATACGGACGTCGGTGGTCACCAATTTAACGTAAACCAATTAATAAACTTTTTTGATTAAATTAAATTTAATTTTATAAATTTTAATTTTATTTAGTTAATAAATTTTATTTTAATTTAATAAATTTATGTGAACATAAATTTTATTTATTTAGCACCATTTTTATAGTTAACTATCACCACCGTGCGAGTTTATTTATTTATTTATTTATTTATTCTAAAAATCAACGGGATACAAATCCTTTTTTGATTACAATAATTATAATTATAAATAGTTTTATAATTTAGCTTTGATTTGCTTTTTAAAAGTACATTTAGAAATATTAAAATCAAACACATCAAAATTATGATTAAATTGTCGACAAATAGATGGGATCGGAGCATTATATGCATAGTTCGATTTAAAAGTCGGCAAATATATAAAATCCCTGACCCGAGTAGGTTTACAGGGCACATGAATATCAATCTTTGCAAGTAGTTCCGGACAGTCAATAGAATTGTTCAGCAAATCAGCGATGACTGTTGAAGCAGCACATCTACGTCTTACAAGCAATGAGTCCAAATTAGCAATTTTACAACGGTCGTTATAGGATGGCAAATTCTTTTTATTCAGCTACATTGGAAGGTTCGGATCAAACGGCCAATTCAATTTATGAAGATAGTCAATACTAAATTTCTTCTGTACCCGTTCAATTCTATCGATATAAATATAGTAAGCAGGATCCCAAATACTCGACGCATATTCCAAATTAGATCGAACAATGGAACAATACAAAGTTTTAATTGATTGTGGATTACGAAAATCTTTTGTGATACGACGAATAAAGCCAAGTAGAGAGTTAGACTTAGCCTCTATTAAATTGACATGGTCTTGGAAATTCAATTGATGGTCCAAGATAACACCCAAATCTTTAAATGTCATAACTCGTTCAAGCTGGTGATTACCAATAAGATATTGGTTCTGCCTCTCCATTTATTGGACCAGAACCCTTCTGCGGCTTCACTAAGGGACACTTTAGAGCAGCGGTAAAACGCTGGGAGGATCTTCAAAAGTCCTCCTACTGGCGCAGAGTTCCAGGTTTACGACAGGCAAAGAAATTTATATCACCTTCGTCTGTCAGGGTTAAGGAGTGTCTTGAACTTAGGAAACCTGAGTTGAGGCTGCTTACTGGCTTCCTCACAGGTCATGCCCCCTTAAGATATCACCTTAATAAGATGGGCCTAAGTACGACAGATGGATGCCGCTTCGGCGATCTGGAAGCGGAATCAGCGGAACATGTTCTGTGCCAATGCCCAACCATTTTCCAGCAAAGACTTCAACATTTAGGAGGGAGAACAATGAGCCCGGATAGTATGTATCTTGTACCGGGTAGTAGTATTATCAGATTTATTAAGACCCTGAAACTAGTGGTTCTTCTTCACTTAATTATTTTAATAAATTTATATGGGAAGTTAAATTTCGTTTTTTAAGCCAATTCTTGCACCACTTTTGAGAATTTTTTTTATTTAATTTTTTTAATATTTAAAAAACCACACCGAGGGGAGGCAAATCTTTCCGCTCATTCAAATCCATGATAATAACTGAAGGATTAGACTGAACGTGTGTGTGCATCTCAGTACACAGTTAAAACTGACAATTATAACTGCACAGTTAAAACTGTCAGCTAAAACTGTATGTGTGTGGCCTGCCTAAGATTATTTACAGGCGCTTACCTGATAGGCGGTAAGTAAACTATTTTTAAACGAATAGAATTCGATGGGGCCATTTCCGCGAAATTATTCCGAGTTTAATCAGCAAAAATAATACTCTTACGCGTATATTTGGCGTATATTTGGTTTTTTGTATTTCGTCGGCCATCATTTTTACTCATTCGGTAGCATCAACTTTCACATTCAAATACGATAAATGGGATAATCACTTTATTCGTCCCACACACCATTGTCATGAAGGACAACAAATCTCACAAGTACCTGAACTCTTTCTCAAATGTCTGGTTACAAAAGGTCATGCTATTCTGGTCTGGACTGATTGGCATTTCCAGAAACTTTCAACAAAATTCTGAAGAAAGAGTTTGCTTAAGAAATCCTTAAGAAAATCTCAAAAACTACAAATTAAATCGTCTTAATTTTTGGCAGGTAAATAGATGCTACCGAAAGTATTACTTTTTAAAAAAAATCGTTTAAAAAAATATTCAAAAATTGCCAATTTGCCGAGAAATGAGCCCTATATTGCAAGATGTGTAGCTTTAATTCAACAAAATAGTCTCTGTAAACGTACAGATCATAATTTACGTTGGTAGGTTCTAGTTAAATTTTGTAAATACTACTATTGTATACTAATTGGAAAGTTTACGGTTTTAGGCGAATCTACGTTTTGTGAATAGGGACAATAATGTCGAACGAAACCAAACAAAATTCTGTAACAAAATTTTATTTGACTTTATTGGAACAACAAATGCAATATTCGCCACTTGAGTGCCAACTGCAATTTCTAATATTTACTGACTGAAATATCCATGCAATTGAATTTTGAATGTAAACTTATATTTACTATTAGTTCTTTCTTTATTAAGCATTTTTCCTAAAGTTCGCTGTAAGAACATAGATTTATACAGATCTTTAAGAAGACTGTATTATTATAAGAAATAAATTATTTTAGAGAAGAGGTTTATGCGGGTTCGCAACTATTTCGGTTCCAATAAATTGTCAGAGAATTCACAGAGCACTTCTTTAAATAAAAATAATTAAACAAGAAAGTGCCGAAAGTGCCGAAATTATAGTCCACTTTATCAAATAAAAATTATTTTATTGTCATTTTTATCAATTTAATAGAAACTTATTGGATTTTCATAAAAAAATTCGATCATAATTTAATATTGGTAACATTATCCGTTTTCTCACAATTTACTTACAGTTTTTTTTATGGAATCAATAAATTTAATTTGTTTTATCCTTTTAATGTCGTTTAGGTATCGATTAGGTCCTTTTTTTGTCTCACTCAATATAGGAGCATAAGATTTATTTTTTCTTAGCAAACTTTAGGATTTAAGTCCATGAAATAAAATCTTTACGTATGTAGGTATATACTAAATGGGCTGAAAAATTTAATTTATTGGTAATATTATAAAAAGCAACTCTTTTGGTAATGTTTTTGTCATACTTTTTGTAATCTCCTTTTAATTCAATACACTTCTTCCATTATTCCAGTAACAACCTCGCACTGAATTTTGTATGATAAAAGAATAATTTTCCGCCAAATCACATTGTACAAGTGGTTCTCTGTCTAACAGAAATTCTTTTCTTTTGGTTTAAGAAATGTTAGTTACTTTTTCGATATAAAATGATGTGGTATTAACTTCTTTAAATTAAAAACAATGCAATAAAAGCCAAATAATATAATTTTTAAATATTTATTCAATAAAAAAAATTTTATAATTTATATTTAAAAATTATATTATTTGGCTTTTATTGAATTACGGTGAAATATTTACAAACACCGGAATCCTGGATTTCGCTAAATACTATATAAATAATGTTTTATAAATTCCTTCATTCCGTTTTGTAATATATCCAAATTGCATCTTTCAGCGGTACTCCATTATTTATGTTTAATTTTTGACACCTGACTGTTATTGTAGCATTTACACAACAATTCCTCAAGTTCTTTCAAATTGTTAGAACAAACTTCACACATTGTAATGAAACACTCCCGTACTGGTTTATCACCACACTTAACGAATAAAATAAAATCTGTGCAATCTATAAAGATGGATTGACTATTGTACCGGGAGTTAAATGCATTTATAATGCCTTCGACCACCAGCATCATGTTTTGCTGCATAAAAGCGCTAATGTTTGCGCTAATTGTTTCTTTATTTATTTAAGTAAAGAAATCGATTTTGTCGGTAATATTTCATGTACAAAAAGAAATCCAATACATAGGTAACAAAACAAGAAATTTAGAAAAAATTAAAATGGTGTTCTTTAAAGTAAAAGCTGTCAGAAAAATTAATCATAAATTTAGGAAATAGGCTTTCAATTTTTTTTTTTTTTGAAATTGTTTTTTGAAAGATTAAAATCGAATTGATCCTCTGCGGTATCGAATGATTTTGCTAACCTATTGATTGTTTTGTTAACGCAATAATTTGTGGAATGGTTTTCTAGCGCCTAAAATCATTGATTACGCAATGTCCTGCTTGGAACCTTTATATAGATGTTTTCCAATACATAAGCTGAATCGATGTGGCCAAAAACGCAGCATCCAGCAGAATACAGCGGTTTTCAAGGTGCAAATCTTGTTATAGCCTTAGTTCCAGCCGGTTTTTTTGAATAGAAATTTCAAAAAAAAATGTTGTCTGCTTTGAATTCTTTTGATGTGCATATCATAGTAAGGATTCCAAAGGATTACAGCATATTCCACTTAAGATCTTATACATATGTATTATAGAATTAAATGACTGGTTCTCAAATAATATTCAGAGAGTGAAATACAAGTTTATAGTGTAACTAAGTTTTACTATAACAGTGTAACTAGTAATAGTGTTCCTGTTAGTCAGGAAGCTTGGAGTCACAAGCAAAATTAAAATCGCTAAGGAGCAAACGTGGTTCCACATTAAGGGCAAATCACGGAATTGCAAAAATACCTACTTGCTTCTAACGAAAAATGCGATAATGACGGTTTCCAGACCAAGCTCGCTTATGTAACAATGAAGAAAAAAGAAGAGGTGGAAAATGATATATTTGCGATCAATACAGAGCATGATAGCAATATGATATATATTTGCGATCAATACAAAGCATGATAGCAATATATATTCATACGAGAATAAACGCAGCCAACCGAAGGATGTTATTTCGAGGCTTTTCGAAATTGCGTGCCATATATTAGTGTAAAAATCGTATAAAAACGCAAAACATGACAATCTCAATATTTTCGATTTGGTAAATCAGAAAAATAAGGAAGCCAATCCCTCATAACATATTTACTGATAAAAGTAGAAATATCATTCCCCCTCCCCGTAATTTTAGCCCAAGGGCCAAGAGTTATACAAATGTATTACTCTTCGAAAATGAGAACCCTCCACGAGTTCTTTATGTTGGTAGTTTGGTTTTGTACTGAAAAGTTGGTCTACTCATCTGGTAGCTAAGACCAAACTACAAAAATACAACTTTCACCATTTACATTAAGTATCTCGCCAGAACATACTGACATATTGAATTATATTCACTACATTAAAAATCCATGAAGAAACCTCATTTGTGTGTGTATTATGCCCACACGAATATTTAATAAGAATTTAAATTGTCTGTCTGAATTCATGACAATCAAACGTGTTCGAGCCATTGGACTGCCTATTCCCCGTAATCAAAAATATAAAATAATGGTTCAAAGCCTTTGATTGACGCTGTTGACAGGGATTGATAACAGTACTGGAGAGTTTTGGTGGGGCAGTTGTAGCACTTAGAGCAGATCCAAATATCTAGATGGTTGTAGCCTTCCGATCAATATAAAGGAATGCATGGAATCTACGATATATGAGACATCAGGTTAGCCCATAAAGAGATATCGCGCGCAAAATCATGAACCTAGTGAAACGAATTTTAGTAGCCAGGTTAGAGCCGGGAGCTCATCTTTAGGTAAACTGGTGAAATCGTTAAAAGAATTTTAGAAGACAACTATTCAAACATAATTTATTGAACCGACTCAGCTATAATATTGGATCGGTTATCGAATGTTCCAATAAGAAGGCAAATCTTTGTACGCAACAGAACGTCTCAAATTTTAGATGTGTAAAATGAGTAATAGAAAATAATAATTTAACAAACATTTTAAGACAATATCAACCGCATGCACGGAAAATATTTTCATAAAGTTGGAGTTATTTTTTGGATTCACTAGAGAAACCAGTCTTAAATTCTGGGACCTTTTTTATTAATCAGTAGTTTAATTTTAATTTTTGAACTTAACAGTCGGTCTAAACGGACGTGTTTTTTATTTTTATTGTAATTTAAGATTGCAATATCTGCAAATATTATCTTTATATCTTTTGTTTCTGCGGCCTAGTTAATTTTAAGTGTTAATTTACAGTTTTTGCCTGTGATTATTTTAATTAATTGAGGAAAAAGTGTTATGTAGTTTTTAATTTATAAGAAGAAAAATTGAATTCAATGTTCAAACATGAAACGTAAACGCAATTAAAAATAACCATAAGATAAAATATGTGTGTTAATAATTTAGGTGGAAAATGCTTTTGTAAAGGTAATACGGAGGACGGTATCGACGACTGTAAAAGTAGGGAAAACGCCTCTCGCGGTAAAAAATTAAATTGAACTGGATACATAAATTTAAAAAAAAAAAAATCTGACAAAAATCGAATTAACATCTAGATTATACAAGAGCTAACGAGTTTATTTACGAAAACCAACCTAAATTATAAGAAAAAATCTAAACAATGTAAAGCCACACAATCAACACAAAAAAATCCACTGCGTAGAATCCGTGATGCTAAAATCGTCAATTACTGTGGGCATTCAACCTTTGCCGATGTAAGGTGATAACGAGTAACAGTGTAGCACATTATTCCTGTACTGGCATTAAATAATAAATCCATTACAGCCCCTGTTACTAAAATTTCCCGTGAGTAAGCGACTAAAAAACAGTAAAATATTTCAAATACACAAATAACAGTAAAAATGTTTAGCAAAATAGCTTACCGTTTTCCAATCTTTCGCAGTTTTTAGTGGCCCTTTTAGTAAATTTGAGTAAATGACCCCGTATTTGGCATACATTTTCCATCTAAATTACAAATATAATTATTAAAAAAATATTTTAATACAAATTAATTCAAATTACTTACTTTCGAAATAAAAAATCACAATTTTATCAAGTAAAAATTTAAAAATATAATTTAACAAGTCTCCAAATTTCTTACGAAATACATATTTGGAGAGTTTTTAAGAGACCAGCCAACAGAATACCAATTAAAATATTATCTTAAAAAAAATCTCTTAGAAAAATTTCTCTTAGCTGTGATACTCTTAACAGTCTTAACGTCAAAATCGCACGGATATGTTCAGCCAATTTCCATGTGTCGAATAGTGGTATTTTAATTTCAATGACTCATACGCACTCCCTATATTCTAATCAAAACCAACAAAAATATCCATACAAGCCACACAGCACAAACACTAGATACAAAAAAGTACACTATGTTTGTACGTATACACAATCCGAACAATGTTTCCGTTGTTGTGCAAATATTATATAATAAAACCAATAATACAGCGTACATTTTCCTGACAGGATCTGTGCAAAGGGCGAACGAGAGGGCTTGTATAAACATCCCTGTTGGTTTTGTTCTAATACATAACATACTCATGAAAAAACAATAATTAACAGTTTATTCAAAACTAACACAAACGTCTTATATAAGCTAATTCGTTAAAACGTATATCAACTTTTTTCAGTTTGCTAGTGAGTCGTGAAGAGTATTTAAAATGAATTTTAATTATTTATTATCATTATACAAGGATACTTATTACTAATACTAATACTAAAAGACACCATTTATATTTTATATTCAAACTCAAAGCATTGACACAGTGCGGTTTTTATGAACGTTCGTGTACGGTGTAGCATCATAGACAAATTACTTTAGAAGATAAATAACTTTGGTACTAACCTGTTACCTATAAATTAAAGTATTATACTTTTTCGAACAGTTTGGAGGAAGATTGAACGAAAGGAATATATGTTTTATCTCTTTTTGTCATAAACTTTCCTACTGATCAATGAACATGAATAACGAAAAGAAATAAACATATTCTCTATACTCCTTTTATTAAGCAATTGGTTTTGATAGATGTGGTTTTTATTTTCCTATATCAAAATAACATAGTCTCTCTCCCTTTACATTATGTTACAACCATATTCAAATGTGGAACAAATTTATGTACTTCGATATTTTTATTGTTTAAAAAAATTTAAACAGAAAATAGTAAAACCCCACACACATACATATATTTCAAAACAAAATTTACAGAAACACCTAAACCTAAAAAACAATGAAAAATAAAGGAATTACATTTACCGTTAAATTATTTGCTTTGCAATGGGGCATGCTTATAGTTAAAATGTTTGCCGCTCTTTCTTAAGGTAGTGTCAAGGATAGAATGAATAGTTTTGTATAGAAATGTATGGCGAAATAAATAACATGAAACTATTTTCATATTTTAAAATATATTTAAGTGATTTCACTAATAACAGAAATTGTATACATGGAAAGTGCGTTTAGTTGTTTTAAATAGATAAACAAATGTTTCATTTTAATAAAATCGATTTAAATTTTTGATTTGTGTTAACCTTAAAAATGTTATGTGAGCCAAGTCACTGAAATAAATATTTAAAAATATTGATTCAATCTGATTTTATATAAGTTGACACTACTTTTACGTATTTTAAAAGATGGTTTCATGTTGCGTTTTGCCATCGCATACCGTTCCCTTCTTAGTTTATCAATTATGTAATAATGTTATTTGTAAATTAATTTTAGTATTTAGGTTTTACAACAAAATATCAACTCAAGATTTAAAAAAAAAATTCAAGTTATTAGGTACAAAAACTGCATTATTAGGTGCAAAAACAGACGTGGAACCGTTTTGATGGTATTTTTCCCAGTCTTAATTTAATAATCCATTTTCTTTTTAATGATGGTTGGCTAGGAAACCGATGAAATTTTAAAGAATCATTTCTTGTAAATTTATTATTGCAGTTTGACACACAGCAAGTTGTCACCATTTCGGTTGGTATAAATATTAACTATTAAAATAATCACACAAAAGTTTTACAAAGTTGTATGTTTTTTTGTTTATATTAAAAACCAAAATTCCTTTTTTTTATTTCGCCCTAGTGCTCGCATTCATTTTACTTTTTACTATTTTAAAATGGAAATAATTTACTAGACTATTTTATTTTACTATACGTTTCAGTATAATTCTCTTATGTCAATTTTCAATATATCCGTGACCTATGGTATTGCCATCTGGTAGATGAAAATAGAAATAATTGCATTTTGCATGCCCCATTGTGATTCATAAAATAAAAAAATCGCGATATAAAGGACCGTATAAAAAAGGTTTAGGTGCATTTTTATTCTTTAAAATCAAAACTAAAATCGAAACAGAAAATTATACTGTACGAGTATACTGCGTATACGTATATGCTGCGAGTCGAGTCGAGTTTAATCCGAGTTTAACTCTCACTATATACGGAGTCGAGTTATTTTCTAACCAACTCTAGGTGTATATACTGCAGAGTTAAACCAAAAATTATGGGAATATATAACATAATTCAAGTGGTGTATTTCTTGAATGGTAATTTTTTTGTAGCGACACACAACATATTCCAATTTTTGGAACTACGATGATCGTCGCTATTATATATGGACGAGTGACGACCAAGTTAACAACATAAAAAATACAATACATAAACAATTGTAAAATTGTGTTGATATTGAACACATATACTTATAGAAATTATTTTTGTTTCAACTTACACACGAAAACGAGACACTAAATAAAAGCAGTTAGAAAGGAGTAAAAGAAAATTATTTTATTTTAGTTTTTAATGTACCAAACAAATGTTTTCAAATCCAAACCATGTATGTAAATAATAAAATTGAAGATATCCCTATTTATTTACTTCGTTTTTATATTTTTACAGGCGGTTCTGGTTGTAGATACATACTATCGTATTCATATATATTTGTGCAGTATACATTTTCAATGCAACGCCACACAAACTTCTTTAATATTGATATAAACAAAAATCTTTTTAAAACTATTAATTTTTATTTAGTTTGCTTAATTATTTTGCTTTATAATTCAATAAAAAAAAAATGTTTAATTTTAATTTTAGAAAAAATACAGTTTATTTAATTTTATACAAAATTATTTGTGCACATAAATTTTTATTCATAATTTTTTGTGGACATTAAAAAACCTGGTTCACTATGATTTTTAAATCAGTTTTTTGAATTTTTGTTTTTTCTGAAATTGACTTAGTGTGTAATTAGTTAGTTAAGAAAAAAAATTAAGTTAATTCTTCAGTAAAAATGCCTAAAAAATTTGAATTTAGTGTTGAAGTCAGAGCAGCAATGGTAGCCGATTATGAAAATGGAATTTCGACCACGGAATTATCGAAAAAGTATGGTTGCCATAGAAATACCATTTTGTACCAAATAAAGAAAAAAACATCATGGAACGGTAAAAAATGCCATTAGAAGAGGCCGAAAACGAGCAACATCTGCCACAGAAGACCGAAAAATTGTAAGAGTTGTGAAAATCAATCCAGCAACGACGCAAAACAGTATACAAAAGTTTATAAACTTTTCGAGAAATAGACCCATTAGCCAACCAACAATACACAGGAGATTAAGGGAGGAGAATATTAAAAAATACACCACTGAAAAAACCGTTTATATCAAAAGTAAATAAATTAAAATGATTAAAATTTGCAAGGGAGCATATTAACAAGCCGTTGGAGTTTTGGAGGAATATTTTATGGAAGGACGAATCAATTTTCTCTCTTTATGGAATCTGGGGAAGACATTTCTTTTATTCGAAACCTTCAGCGAAGTTTAAACGTACAGCCGTCGCACCAACACGTCATTTTGGTGGAGGCCACTTAATGATATGGGGGTGCATATCGTATTACAGTGTTGGTCCGATTACTTTGTTAAGAGGGAAACTTGTTCAAAGCCGTTATTTGCAGCTTCTAAATGATGTGGCGTTATTGGCTGGCTGCAAATTAATTGGAGAACATTTTATGCTGCAACGGGATAATGTTCCTATCCATAAAGGCAAAATGGTACTAAAATTTTTAAAAGATTTGGACCAACCTTTATTAGAATGGCCGCCTCAGAGCCCGGATCTTAATGTGATTGAGAATATATGGGCATACATAAAAAGACAAATTCCTTGTGCTGTTGTAAGAACTGAAGAAGCCACTTGAAACGCCATAATAAATGCGTGGAGCACCGTGCCAATAGATTTTTTTTAAAATTTAATCGACTCTGTTCCCAGACGCCTCGCAGAAGTTCTGAAGTCAAAAGGAGGAAATACGTCATATTGATTTGTTGTTTAATGTGTTTTTGTCTATTCTGAATTAAAATATAACTGATTGAATTATTATAAATTAATTTTTTTTATTATTTTTAATGTGCACAAAAAATTATGAATAAAAATTTATGTGCACAAATAATTTTGTATAAAATTAAATTAACTGTATTTTTTCCTAAAATTAAAATTAAACATTTTTTTTTATTGAATTATAAAGCAAAATAATTAAGCTAACTTAATGAAAATTAATAGTTTCAAAAAGATGTTTGTTTATATCAATTTTAAAGAAGTTTGTGTGGCGTTGCATTAAAAATGTATACTTCCTCTAGTATACATTTAAAATAAATGTTAGGAAAGTATATATAAAAATGTATACTGCACAAATATATATGAATACGATAGTATGTATATGTATATAACAAAAAAAAATATTTAAGGAAATTTTCAATGTGTTTATGTTGTTTTGGTTTTTAATATACCTAGCCAGTTTGACGAAATATCCATATAAATATATTTAAACAAATTACAATTATATAACCAAATGGAAGGATATATAATATGAAGGATATATAACCAAATAGGATACATTTAGCAGTACAGGTGCAAAAAAAAATATTTTGTATTCCATTACATAATATTACATATACATAAATACATAATACATCTGT
This sequence comes from Tipula vernalis, assembly GCA_958295665.1. NCBI lineage: Eukaryota > Metazoa > Arthropoda > Insecta > Diptera > Tipulidae > Tipula > Tipula vernalis. Next base: position 270,503,785 of record OY282558.1, read on the forward strand.
ATGCAACATTATTTTTACCCCAATCTACAAATTAGCAAAGGGGTAATTAATTTAAATACTGAGTCAACTTATCAAATTCAAAACTTCAAAAATCAAACCCTTTACAATTGCCAGCACCTTATAATGCCACTTCAAAGTTAAAAGCCTTCTCAAACAAGCCACAAGAAGAAATAGTGAACAACATACGGCCGATTAAAGCGAGTGAAACAAGCCACAAGAAGAAATAGTGAACAACATACGGCCGATTAAAGCGATAACAGTTTCGGTAATATTTATCAACCTCGGATTCGCCTCGGCTGTTAAAAAATTATCCTCAACTGTTATACCCTTAATATCGGCCTAATACCGTTAAATATTGTAACCAAATTACATTGCGTTTTTCAGTGTGTTTGTTAATCTTTTGGTATCAACGTCCAGTTTGTTAGGAAGTTGATAAATTTCGCGAGGCGTTCCATTTATATTACCTCTTTTATAAACATGCCGATGATATAAATTCTTTTAATTTTCCTTGAAAAAAAACGACCCTGACGTTTTATTTTTATGAAATAGATTTTATGATGCTCACTAATAAATGCGAGTCCATATGAATATTACAAATTGCAATAATTTATCAAGTGGCTTGTCCTTCTCAGTTTGCTGTCTTACACCTTACTCAGAGCCCCTTGTTCGGAAAGTGAGCGCAGAAAATGTTTCCCTTGGTCGTGGGCAATTACTAATCAACAGTAAGCATTACCTTTAATTTAAATATAAGATTGCATAGGTTGGTTCTACGGATTCATGCCTTACGCATAATACTATTGCAATAACGCAGAAAAAAGCCGCGCAGCGAACTTCCGTTTTCGTGCGATTTATAATGCTTGAACCACTGTGAGAAACGGCTCATCTGATCAACGCAATTCTGGTGTCAATTTGTGCGTAAAGAAACTGTGGCAGATAATTTATTTTAAATTAAAATAATTAATCTCCACATAAATTTTAATTAAAATTAAAATTACAAAATAGCGAGGCAGCGCTTCTTCTAATCGGAGCAATCTTATGATTGCTCCGTTTGAAACATTCCATGAAATATCCTATAACGACCGGTGTCCCCGGTAATTATTCAAATTCAATTCGAGTTATTACTATGTCCAAATAAAAAAAAATTGAAAAAAAATAAAATATAAATCAAAAGGAAAAACATCAATTAACAAAAACATATTCAATTTTGGGTTATTGAGCCGTATATACAATACTGTGCTTTTCGAAGAATATTGTTTTAGAGAGACTATTTTGTTCTTTAATTTTTATATTGTGTTTTTATTTCGCTGCCGTCAATCTGATTTTCGTTGTTAGAATTTACCGAATTTATTCTAATAATCAAATCTTGTTTATTATTACTTATTGTTTTTAGATAATTTCTCATTGGCGATATTTATTTTGCATTTTAATCGATTTATAGGTAATTATTTGAACTCGTATTATCGAAATATCATTGTTGTTATTATGAGTAGACCGTCAGGTGTTAAATGTGCAGTTTTGCACTGTAATTCTAAATTAAAAGATGCTGCTCGTCTTTTTAAATATTCAAAGCATTATTCGAACCACGAACTTTGGCTAAAAAATTGTGGCATATTACCATTCAGTAAAAAGAGAATATTTATTTGTTCAAACCATTTTGAGGCAAGCTGTATTCTTAAACGCAAGCTTAAACGGACAGCTGTACCAACATTATGTTTACCCCAGCCTACAAATTCAAAACAGAACCCTTTATCGGAAACGTCGACTAACTTAAATAAAAGCCCGTTATTACAAAACGAATGCATGGTTAGCAAAGGGGTAGTTAATTTAAATACTGATTCAACTAATCAACTTCAAAACATATCAAACCCTTTACAATTGCCACCACCTTATAATGCCACTTCAAAGTTAAAAACCTACTCAAATAAGCCACAGGAAGATATGTGTTTATCAGAAATCGCACAATTACCCGATCCGTATTTTGACAATACGTTGCAAGTAAATGCTCCAACTTGTAGCTATTGCGAAAAAAATGAAAAAAATATCGAGGTTTACCGATCTTTAAATCGAAAGTATTTTTTTCAAATTACCGCGAAATGATAATAAGGAATTACGAAGAAAAATTAAAAATTTAGAGGACAGAAATCGAATTGCAAATAAAAAACTGATCGATTTGAAAAATCAACTCAAATCATGTTTAAGTGCTTTAATTACCAAAGCAGATAAAAGTGATCACTCCAAAAACTTTTGTCGGTTGCTACTTTTAGAAAGAGAGAAAACGCAGAAGTGGCCCGAAACATTTAAAATACTTGCGCAAAATATTTATTACCGGTCCCCGAAATCATATAATTTTTTGAGGAACAGGTTGAATTTCGATTTACCATCGAAATCTTCGCTTATACGGTGGCAACCAATAAAACATTATTATGATAATAAAATACTTATTTTAATATTTTATTATAATATAATCTTGTTATTTATTTTATTTATATAAAAATATTTTTTCCACAAAACTAACAAATAACAATTTAAAAACTTTCTTAACGTGATATTAATTTATGTTTTATATTTTGGAAGACCGGTTTCGGATGTTCCTCCTTCGTCAGTTCCTTTAAAATTGATTCTAATTTTTTAAAAACAATTTTTATAAAATAATTTTTATAAAATTGGTTGCTACTTATTTCTTGTTTTTTGTATTATTATGTCGTAAATTTTATTTGTTTTTGTGTTGAGCTTTTCGTTGAGTATGAGTGGGTTGTTCCTGTTTTTATAAATTTCTATCTCTTCCATTCGGTCCATTTTATTGCCCTTTGGAAGTTTATATAAAATTATAAGGTTATTATCTATGGCTGTGTAATTATGTTTTTCGGTGTATAGATGTTGTGCATAGATTGATTTGAATTTTGTGTTGGTGTTTGAGTTGTTTACTTCTTGGGTATGTTCAGTGAATCTTTGGGCGAATGAACGGCCTGTCTGCCCAATATAAAATTTTGGACAGTTATTGCATTTTAATTTGTAAATACCAGTATCCAGATTGTTGTTTTGGGTTGTATTCAATTTATGTTTTATTTTGTTGTTAGTTCTGTATGCCAGTGTATATCCATATTGCTTTAATATTTTATTCATAAATTTACTGCTCCTTTCATTGTATTCCATACTGATGTATTTCATTTCATTATCTGTATCCACGTAATTATATAATGTGGTGAATAGTTGTTGTTGCATTTTATGTCTAATTTTGAAATTCAACCGGTGTACTAAATTTTTATCAAATCCAATTGGATCCATTAAATGGATTCATACCAATTTTATAGTTCGAATAAAACATTTTTTCCCAGGTTCAAATAATGTACAAATTTTAAACAAATTAAAAGAAATAATCGGCACTTTAGATATTTTCGATAAACATTGCAGTTTAGTTTTTGATGAAATTAAGATTCGCAAGGATTTGAAATATAATTCAATCCGAGATTGTGTAGACGGATATGTTGACTTGGGCGACGATTGCAGAGAAGCTAAGATTGGCGTGTTGGTCGCTTTTTTTACTAGAGCTCATACAGTCAGTCCATAATTATCAATAATAATTCGTATACATATATTTCTAATCATAATTCGAATACCATTTTAATATATGAAAAGAAACATTCTTATATCCTTTTCTGTGCTGCAACTTTAACTTTAACATCACCTATATGTAAATAATAATAATAAATAAAATTGTGCACTTACACTTATTCATATGACTTGAAACTTCTATACACTGACAATTATTGTATTATTGATTGTATATATGTACATATACATATACTTATATATATAACACTTTGTGTGCGCACGTGGACGTATTAAAAAATAAATTTTTTTTTGGATGGATTGTTGGTTTTGATTCTATTCTTTTCTAAGGCATTTCAATAAAGTATTTTTTTTTTCATTTTTCTTTATCCATTTACTGGCTATGTTGTTCATTCTAGTTTCTATATGCATAAACCTACATACTCGTACACACAAATTCAAATTTAGGTATATTGTACAATTTAAATGTATGGTAGTATTCGTCATGCGACGATCAACGATTTTAAATTTTTTACCGCTGATTATTTTAAGCGCCAGATATATTCTTACTCTCTCTTGTATATTCCTATACTCTCTGGTTAAACATATGCAGAGTTCAAATAGGATTGAAATCGAGTTAAAAAAAAAAATGGAACAAAATATCATTTCAGATGATCATAAGATTGATTATTCTTTTTGTTGATCGCCATATATGTGATTGTCATTTTTCCAGCGATATTATGTCTAAAAAACTGTAATTTTCAATCAAACTCCATGAAAGTTACGGGCTAGACCACCAAAATGTTGGAGTAATTTTTTCGAAAAAATAAAAAAATAAATACCAAAACAAAAATTTATTATTAAAATTAATTAATTTAAATCTTAATAAATAAGATATTTAAAATAAAATAATAAATTTAATTGAAAAAATTAAAACGAATATTTTTTAATATTGGTGCACGAATTTTTCTTTAATTTTGTTGTTGTTATTTTAACTCTACTCTATGCGTATATAGTGCATTTTTTAGAGTAGAGTTTAACTCGACTCTACAAATTATTAGGTCGAGTCGAGTTTAACTCGACTCCGTATATAGTGAGAGTTAAACTCGGATTAAACTCGACTCGACTCGCAGCATATACAGTATAAATGTGTGTGCATAGGTATATCCAATGCACATATACATTGTAGAACAAAATACATATTTCGGTATCGGGAATAATAGAAAACAAAAATTTGTTTTTGAGTGATCATTTTTTCAATTTTTATTTTCAAGTTTTTCAATTTTGATCGATCATACGATAATTATTTTTATTTACATTTAGCAGTTTAATTACATTACAGTTGATATAATAATCCATTCCAGACAAACAATCTCAATATTTAGTACTGAAAAATAACTGATGGGGAACTGGAGGACCGAACTGTATTTTGGCAGACTTCACTTTCCTCAAGTACTGTAAAAAACCCGTGTTTTGGAACACCTTGGGCGGGCTCTCATGTCTGAACGAGGACCGTAGGGTACTTTACAGTCAAATTGCCGACAATTTGTAAGTGACATTCTGTGAAAATAAATCGTTATTTTGTGGGTATCAAATAACGTTATGCAATCTCCTCACCCTTGGCCTTAATATGTAAGTGAAATTGTTGGATAAAAAATCGTCCAATAGTCGAACATTTTATTGTTAAATTTGCCGTAAATCAACAATCCCTTTGTGTGTATCAGGTAACATTCTACAGTCCCTTTGCCGATAATATGTTAGTGAAAGTGTCGGATAAAACACCGTCCAATTATTGACGAACATTCGCAAGTAAAATATCTCAATTAAATTTTTCGGCTTTTTTATAGACAAATTTATTAATTGTTCATGGCAATTCCAATATTTTCGATTTGGTAAATCAGAAAAATAAAGAGGCCAATCCCTCATAACATATCAAGTTGGTCTGCTCATCAGGTAGCTACAACCAAACTACAAAAAATTCCACTCTAGTCGCTTACATTAAGTATCTGGCCAGAACGTACTGACGTAGCGAATTATTATTCACTACATCAAATATCAAAAAACCCATGAAGAAACTTCATTTGTGTGTGTATCATGCCCACACAAATATTTATCTATAAAAAAGCCGAAAAATTCAATTGATTATAGACAGACAAATTAAATTCTTAGTAAAATATCTCGTAAATAAACTGTCTTTTTGTGTGTACTAGATACAATTCTGCAGTCCTCTCGCCGTTTATATATGTGTAAAATTTTCAGATAAAACACTATCCAATTGTCGGAAATTGTACGTACAATTTTCCGTACATAAACCGTTTTTGTGTCTCTATTAGATAATTGGCTCGATTCAACGTAAATTATATCATTTCATGACATCAAATCATTTAGTACGTGAACGTTTGTAAGTCTAGTCGTGTTCGTTATTTTATTGTTTTTTTTTCATTTTACAATTGGATACCTTTCGGGTAGATACTTGTTTAGATTTAGTTTTTCAACCGGCTTTTTAAGGTCCCAAATCCATGAAGTTGGTTGCGCTGTTTGTCGGTATATTTTACAGCCCAGATGACCGTAAAATGAAGGTAATTTTACCGGACTTACAACTGTCTACGGTACGAATTAATTAAATATTTAAGTTTTGATTTATAAGTGACGTAAGACAATAATATCCTAAGATTTTTGACACACTCTTCTTGCTTCAAACCATCTAAATGAACCGTATTTGGGAATACCTTAGGGATTGATTAATAACCATTTAAACGGGGTTTAATTGTGCGTGCTCATCCAATTTTTATTTTACTAAAAATCGAATTTTACATACCATATATGGATAATATTGTTGAAAATCACTGCCTTTAATAAGCTTTTATTAATAAACTATTTAAATCTGTGATCAATGCATTTACATTTTTTTTTTGCCAGTCGGAATAATGACCAATGATTTAGGTTGCGTTTTGTTTTCGTGTTTGAATCGGTTTTTGTCGATAAGTACATTTTTCTAAATAATCTACTTTTGTTCACTTAATATTTGCTTTCTCGATGTTTTTTAAAAGCGGATAGCCTTCGTGTAAATATTTTCTGTTTCGCTTTAATTTTTCAACCGACATTTTACGGTTTCGAAACCGTGAATCCTATTGCGGTTAACAATTGTTTGTCGGGATTGATACCTGTAAAATAATCTGTAAGGAATAATACAAACGAGTATATATACTGTATACCTACATGTGTAGCTACGTAGTTATTTCATATTTGTATAATATCCATACCTAATACATACCATATACAAAAATAATTTGTGGCTGGAACTTGTGTGTGCTTACATATTTATTAACCCATTCCACACGAGTCGCGCTTACGCTGTTGCATTTCGGCATTTTTAAAGGAATTATTGTTTTTTTTCAAGAAAATAAATCGAGAATTATTTTTTCGATTTAATTTGTATCTTTTATGATGCTAATTCTCCTGTTTCTCTGTCAAATATTTAAGTATTTTATTCGTTCAATCTTTAATTAAATAATTTGAATTATTTTTTGAATTACTTAATTTCTCTGCCTAGTGCAATTTTTGTTGTAAATTTCTCAACAAAATACGCTAAATATTTGTTCTTCATTCGTGATATTCGAGATAAATGTTTGATGACAATGAATCGCCAGGGCTTTACATAAACAAGTCAGTGTAATGTAATTTATAATTTAATTTGTTTAGTTTTAATATTATTAATTTAATTAATTTTAAATAATTATAATAAAACAAAAATTGAATCCAAAATTAATATTTAATTACTCAAAATTTTTAATTTTTTTGAAGCTACTAGTGTATTTTTACGTACCCCTTAGAAACAACTAGCCATTTGCAATTTTTGCGAAGCAAAACCAATAAAAGAAAATAAATTAATTTATGAAAATGCTCATAGCACAAAGGTCGTTTTGATCTGGCATAAATGACACAAATCTTGAATTTAGTTTTTCGAAACTAAATTTGGTCATTTCTTCCAATATATTATTCACATGACTTTTTTTATTAAAAAATGTTTCAAATATTTGTATCAAAAATGTAGGTATTTCAAACCACTCATCCGTTGGCGCTTTTAGAGATCCGAAGTTGGAGCTGTCTTTCCTGAAATTTTTTTCATGAATATACACCTCATTCGCATTAATTACTGTGTCAGGTTTTAATAATTTTGCGATATATTTGTTGCAATCAATTTTTTCGCGTACACAATAGCCAGCAAAATACGCTATTGCATTGGAAGTTGATTGGGTGAATTCCCTTGTGGTGTTAGGCAGTAGAATAATTGCCTCTGATGAATCAATTTCTTGCGAATCCTGATGTTTGATGCTTTTTTTATATTCATCCTTGAATTGTTTCCAATTTAGCTTTAAATTTAATTCATCGTCAGGTAAACAATTAGAATGTAAGGAATGAAACAAAACTTTCGCAACCACAATGTTGGCAAAATGTACCCCGATCTGATTGGTTTTTCCGGTAAGTATAAATTCTACATTAAAAGTAAAATTTACATGATTTATCAGCGCTAATTGAGTACTTATCGTTAATTCAAGCCCTTTTATAAACTTAAAATAATTTTCGTTTTTTGATAAAATTTTCAATTTTTTAAAAAATACCAAGCGTTCTAAAGTAATTTGTCTATGGTAGCATAACATAAATATTTATATACTGTTTTATATTTTTATTAAATTTAATAAAAAAATTATTAAGATAATTTAAATTTAAAAGGTGGCTTGATGTTAAAAATCGAATTGAGCCTTAATATTTTTATAAACGTTTAGTAAAGCATTGAAATATGTAGGCTTATTCGTATTTTTTTAAACAATGAAGTATGTAATTTTTTGGTCTACGAGTGTAATAAAGATAGGTTATAGATCTTTTTCCTAAAACCAACAAAAATGTTTAAAATGTTTATAGACATTTTATTGGTTTTGTTTTCCCTCAAATATCAACCATTTATCTCGAATCTTTGATATGACGAATGAAGAACAAACATTTAGCTTATTTTGTTGAGAAATTTACAACAAGAATTGCATTAGGCAGAGAAATTAAGTAATTAAAAAAATAATTCGAATTATTTACAATAATTCGAACTCGAACAAATAAAATTCGTAAATATTTGGCAGAAAATAGGAGAATTAACAACATATCGTAAAAGCTACAAATTAAATCGAAATAATATTTCTCGACTTATATTCGTGAAAAAACAATAATTCTATGGGTACCATACATTACAATTTTTTCTCAACAAAATATGCTGATTGTTGTTGTAATTTATTTTGTTGTTCCAAGAAATATGCACATAAATAGCTTCCGTTTTATTTGATATTATTATACGGCGTTGCCGTGATGTAAATTGTTGTTGTTTCTTATGTATTTTTTGATTTTTTTTTTCATATTTCATAGACAAAAAACAAAACAAATTAGATTAGTGTTGGTTATTTTTTTTTAATAGAAGGCTTATATATGCACAACTAACACTATAACAAGTAGTCACTTTGTACCTTTAAATTTTGTATAGTTCGTCTTGGAATTCTAGATGTTTTTGCTCCTATTCTGCATATTATATGTATATCAAAAATATGCTTGTGTCGATTTCACATAAAATAGAATAAAACTATGCTCAAGTATTGGTAAAAAGATTTCGCGTTTATTAATAAATTGACTCTAATGTCGTTTTCGATTGAACAAAAAAAACTAAACTCAGTGCAAAAAAAACTAAACTCACCTTAGTTAAAAATGATCGAGTTTAGTTTTTTTGCACTGAGTTTAGTTTTTCCGGTCAATCAAAAACGACATAATTTGATCAAAAATGAGATACCTTGTATTGAAATTTTATGCGCAAACCACACAAATGTTAAAGAGATGCATTATTTAAGCAAAATTAAAACTAAAACATTGCCTGTGAAATGCAATCCCGATGGATTACATTTTTATCCATATTTAAATTTCACTAATTTCACTTACACTGCACTAATTAATTAAATAAACACAAACTTAATTAAATTAAATTATAATATATTTACATAGACTTCACAAAATAAATAAATAAAATTAAATTTATGAAGAGGATGACAAAAACACGTCTGTCCCCTTCGAACGTCAACCGCACACCGGCGGGAAATGCAGAATGTGTAAAGTCAATTTTTTCCAATTTTGCTTAAGAAAATAAGTGTTTGCCTGAAGACAAATACGGAGAGTGGTAAGGCAATAGTTCGCATTGTCTCCCGAAACAAATTATTTTTGGACTTAAACACTTTGCATTTCTTGCCGACGATATGTTAGTAACTCGATTCCGGACAGCTAAGTAGTTGATAATTAGTATAAATTTGTTATTTTTTTCGGCACTTTGTTAATTACAAGACAACACAATTTTACATTTTTTTTTTGTCACTATGTTTCCCATCGGCGATTGGGGCAAGATTTCGTTCCGTTCCCATGCGATCACCCAAATTTGTACTAACCATAGCAAATGTTGCATGACGTTGTTGTTGAAGTTGTTGCGTCTCTTCTTTCTTGTCTACTTGCGCCCCTTCACGACGCCTAGGCTAGCCAATGTTATAAAATCTCAACATTGTGAAACACAGACTGAGGATGATGTTAGACCATCCAAACTAAACCATTTATCTCATCTCTAATATCTAAATTATTGTAGAAGAGTGGATCTAGCGGTGATTACTCACCCTAAGATTATTTAAACGGATATGACTATAAAATGTATTCCGACTCACAGATTGTATATGCTGAATCTCAGATCTCAACCAGGATAAATGGTAAATATTTATCAACATCATCAATCATAATTTGTATGGCTATGCTGGATAAATTAGGTAAACGCATTATAAAAGAATGTCTCTCCATTAGGTGGACCTCAACCCTGAGCCCGAAAAAGCGGGTTTCGAAATGGTGTCTCTGTCAGTCTGTCAGTATGTGTCCTCTATACAGCCAAATACAATACAGCCCAGATGGTTTAACCAATCCAACTGAAAGTTCATATTTAAGCTTTTTTGATAAATTGGGAGGTCCCAGTGGATTTTACTCCAAATCGGCTAACCGGAAGTGGATACTCCCTTGGCCCAGAAAATTTATTTTGTAAATATCTTAAAAAGTATAAGGTTTACAATAAGCTACTTAATAAAAAAATATTTCCAAAAAATAAAAAATTAAAAAAAAAAACTCAAAATTCTCTGTTCGTAAAAGAAAGTCGTGTATTGGCCACACCTCAATTTTTTTTTTTTTTCAAATTTATCAAGGCGATATCAAAATAATTTTTAGATGAAATCTGGAATGCGTCCTATTAGGAAAGAACTCTGTTATTTAGCTAAAAAGATATTTACATAGTTGTAGTTTATGAATATGGCCAATTAGGATGATATTTAGCTATTTCTTAACCGAATATCATAAAATTCTATTGTACAATAGAAGTGCGATGCTAAAATGATTATTAGGTGAGGTTAAGGAATATGGCCAATAAGGACGGAATTTGGAAGTTTCTTAACCGATTGTGATGAAATTCAACAAGTATGTACGATGAAAATGAAATTATAAAATGATTTCAAAATGAAGTTCTGGAATACGGTCTTTAGATGAAGTTACTTTGCCTTTTCTTGACCGATTATGAAGAAAATCGACTTTGGGAACTGAAATGTCACTCTAATACGATTTTTGTATAAAGTTCTGGAATATGGAAATAGAATGAAACTTGGCATTTCTCAACCGATTATTTGCATTAGTCATATTCCAGAACTTCCTACAAAAAATCTTTTAGAATCCCATTTCAGTTACATAAACCCTTGCCCATTTCAGCACCAATTCATAATTGGTTAAGAAATTGCAAGGTTCCGACAGGATTAGAAAAATTAAAATTGAATTTCAACATTATCGGTTAAGAAATGACCAAGTTCAATCTAAGTTTGATCGAAATTTGTCATATTCCAGAATTTCATACAAAAAACATTTTCATCGGTCAAGAGCCAAATTCAATCCTATTTGGCCATATTGGAGAGCTACAACTAAAAATCCTTTTTGGAATCTTTTTCTCTCAAACAAACTAAACTTCATCTTAATCGGTTAAGAAATAAATAGATTTCCTAATTGGCCATATTCCAGGGTTTCATCTAAAGATTATTTTGGTATTCCGTTGCTGAATTGAAATAAAAATTATTTACTTATTTATTTTGCTAAAAGTTGAATTTAATAGGAAGCAAGTTGATTTTAATATGAAATACTATATACCGAATTTGGTATGAAAATTATTAAATTTGATATATCATGTACAAATCGTGATATTTGTAGAAACGGAGGCACATCAACTTACAAATTGATACCATCACATTCTTTGACCTTTGTACACAAAATGTATAATACATAGGAAATATCAAACAGATTATTTTCCTTAAATTATGTCAATGGGCACGATTCAGTGTAAATCTTGTATTTGTCTTTTCTTCTATTCTGGTATTATTTCTATGAAAATTAGATAAGCTTTTCAAACAATCAGAATATTTACATTGAATTGGACCCAATATTCTAACATATTAAAATTACAAGAAAAACTGTTACTGTGTCCGGTAGATGCGAGTAAAAAGGCATGCCTGCGGTGCTATGCTGTAAAGCAAACTCCATATCTCCGTTCTTAAAGAAAAAAATCTACTTAGTTTTATTCGAATTTAATATTAAAAACCATAGAGAAAAGAGCAAAGCGAAATGAAAAACATTAACCGTTATTGCGGTTGTTGCATTGATGTCGATAAATTGTAGCCAATATATAATAATATATAATAAGTAGCCAAATTTGTGTATCATAAATGTTGACTTCGTTAAACATTTGACGATCGAGTTTCTACCATTTTACCAGGAGTTCTCTATTTGAAGCGCTGGTGGGTTCGATTATCGCTTTGTACAGTAAAACTTTTTTGGCCAATACAACTGAGATTTTCTTCCCATCAGCCAATACATTTTGGAAAATGTAAATTTGGTTTGGTTAACCTTCTATCCATGTGCAAACCTAAATATTTTACCTTCGTTTGTTGAGGAATATTTTTATCGTTTAATTTCACTGGTGGGCAGGTGCGTTTGTTCAGCGGGAATGTGACGTGAGTTGATTTATTTTCGTTCACTTTTATTTGCCATGCCTTCAGCCAGTCCGCGACTTTGTTTAAATGATTCTGTAATTCCTTTGAGGTAATTTCGGGATTAGTGTGAGACACCAGGGTGGCCCTGACATCGGCAAATATTGATATTATTATTTTGTTGGTTACAGATAAATGAGCTGTTTACAACAAGTAAAATATTGGTCCTAGAACGCTGCCTTGCGGGACACCTGCATTAATATTACTTAAGCAAGTATGTAGTTGCGCTGTTTTGTTTGACCATGTATTGCCTTTGAAGAAGATAGTTTCCCAAAACTGAATGAAATTTCTTTGGTAGAAGCTCTTTAATTTTGTATATTAGTACGTCGTGCCAAACTTTATCAAAGGCTTGTGCGATATCGTAACCTGTAATATTGGTTTGAATTTCGTCAGTAACATTTTTTAAAATAGCTTTGCGATTGTGGGCAGCATGCCTATTGGCAGAGCACCCTGTATTTTATACAGCCATAATCAAAAAAATCTGAGCTTTTATAAGGGAATTAGAAACGAGGAAAAAACGAAACTTTTCATAGTAAAATACACAAAACATATGGGAAATCACTTTTTTCCCTAAGACAAATTTTTAAATGAAAACGTTACAAATTCTTAACTATGATTTCTGAAATACTTTCATAAATGTTTGAATTTCAACATATATGAATATCGTTTAAGTAAATCGTTTTCATTTTCTTGTAATAATTGATTTATTTAAACCAAAATATTAAAAAAAATTCATAACAACAGCATTCTGGTCAAATTGAAATAAAAGCTTACTACGATTCGTTTCGTCATTAAGTCAATATACATTACATAGATGGCAGTGATGGCCGTAAAAATTTGGGAAAATTGTACCAAAAATTACTACCTGGAGAAATTTCAAGTTCAAAAATTGTAGGAAAAGCAAAACAAATTCACAAAATATAGGAAGGTGTGATAATTTTGTGATTAAATAATTTTTTTTTCATATTTTTCTGGAAATATTTTAGACATCTTACGTACACTAGTAAAACTAAAGATAAATTTGGCAAGTATTAATTTAATTCGTCAGAGCCAACTTTGATGTATTTTTCAAAATGAAAGTTCGAAAAATATTTTTTAGAAATAATTTAATTTTAATATTTCTGCAATTAATATTTATTTAATACCAATAAAGCCTTCTTGTATATTGTTGTTAAAGATATGTAGAAAACTTTTATATAAACATTTTATAATATTTATGCTTTTTTCATTGAAAAACTTGAAGCTAAAAAACACCATTTTTACTATGGATTCCTATGGAAATCAGTGAAAAGTTATACCACTAAAAAAGCTTCTAAAAAATACGTCATTAAGATTATGGCTCTATACTCTAGAAGGCTCTGCTATTGGGCGATATGGTGAGATTTACAATATATCTTCCCTTTCTGAGGAATATAACTGGTTCGCATGACCGTATTGAATACATATCGTCGTGTCCAAATAAGAGTATTACATCTACAAATCGCTCATTTTTTGAAGAAGCTTTAAAGTTGTTAAAGTTAATTTCGGCTTAATTTTTTTTTAAATAAAATCCTTTCCACAAAGTGTGGCAAGAATTTTATTTAAAAAAAATTAAGCCAAATATAACATAAAAAACGTGAGACGCCCCTCCAAACAATTAATGATTTGCAGATGTAATAATCTTATTTGGACACGACGATATGTTATTAGTCTTATGCATTTATCTGCCAATTCCCTTATCATTTTTCCAGTAATGAGATCATGTTCTGGTGCCTTTTTCGGGCTTAAGCAAGTTTTAATTGTATTCTTAACTTTCTTCCAATTATACTTAATAGGTTTGTAGTTTAAACCACCATCCATTTGCTGGGGTAACACGAAATAATTATCTACTTTTCTTCTATTTAGATTTCCTTTTTGATTTATATAATTTTTATTTTTTCTATGTTGCTGGAAATCTATTTTTATTTACTGCTGATGGAATAAACCAAAACCAACAAAAATGTTTATACAAGCCGTATTGTACCTAAGTCGCACTCATACTATTAAATCATAATCCTACAATTTCTATACCTAGCTAAGTGTTAGTGAAATTTTAATTTATAGTTTATTCAAACTACAATTTAAATTCGATGTGTATGAAGATTATGCTGGGGCACGACACTAATTTACGGCAATAGTAGGTTTTATTTTGTGGTTGTATCGCCATATTGCGGCTTGTATAAACCTTTATTTTGGTTATATAAATAGACATATCGAAACGTCAGAGTTATATTTGATTATAAACTAAATAAAAAACATTAAATAACATTTTAAAGTTAAAATTAAATAGATCCGTTCGTATTTTTATTTATATCTCGATAATGGTTGAACGGTCATTAAAGGGACAATAAACCATCACACACGAAATAAATTTGTTTGTTTCTCACTTTTTTTGTTCTTGGTAAATTATATTTTTTCAGCTCCAGTGTGCAACGTTTTGATGGAATCTAAATTATGAGCGATAATCGCGGCTTGTTTAGGCATTTGCGTTGGATTTCACACAACGCATTGCAAAGTCATTGGTTTAAAAAATGCACCAATACAACGATGACCAAAAAATTTATTTTTTAATAACAACCAACAATTTGTAATCAAATTAATTTTAAACAAACTACAATTTTTAATTGATTTCAGCTGAGCGAAAAGTTGATATCAAAAATATTTAGCTCTAGATATCGTCGCCGTAGTTCTTACTTGGTGTAAGCGCCTATTTTTAAGTTTTGAGATAATTAACATTTAAGTTCAAATGTTTATCAAGCAGGACAATTATGATAAAACTGGATTTTTTTATCTAAATATGTATATAGTAATATTCTCCATTTTTCGCAAATCACATTTTCCTTTAGTTGTCCCTCGTTTTCCCGGAAAATGCGATCATAAAAATTGTTTTTCAAATCATTTTGGTGTATGTCACTTAATTGCAATTATTTCCTGGATTTAAACCTATTTGATGGAGATACACCTCTATAGAACTAACAAAAAAAAATTGATACATTCTATTAAAAACTTCGATATAAATATTCTTTCTATGTGAAATCTTAGGGCAGCCGAGAGGTGTGGCTTCAAAACAGCCATTTTTGAGCTTGTATAACATTGTAAATCCTATCAGGTTGTGAGTAAAAAGCACACTACAAAATTTTGTTCAACGTAGAATTTTTAAAATAAAACATTATTGTTGTATGTAATTCCATTACACATTTATTAAAACAATAAGTTATATATTACTTCAATTATACTTAAAAATACTTCAAAAAAAATATCACAAAATAATATCAATTCGTACTAAGTTCGTTTGTACGTGCGTATAGTATGCTAAAACAAATTCAAAATTCAAATTTAATATAAAATAATATTATGTTCAAATAAATGACTATCCCACATAAACTTTATAAAATTGCTTGTATACTTCTGGCATATAAGCCAACATGGAACGAATATCACGTTTCTTTTCAGCAGACATTTTGTATTGAAATTGGCATTGGCCAACGGAAACACATTCTGCAAATCGTAACCAACACATTCTGCAAATCGTAATCGGCAAACACATTCTGCAAATCGTAACACAGTATAGCTGTTAAAGGATCCGCAGAACTACGATCAGCGTCCCTTTCTATTTTTGCCAACATATTATTTTGTTTGTGTTTATTGTAAACAGATATTTCTGACGTAGTAGATTTTTTTGCAAGCTTATGTGCCACACACCGATCACACTGATCCTTTTTGGGTTTATAAAAGGACAAATTAAACTCCTCATTAAATATTTTCGAATATATGTTTAATTTGACCGGATCGACATTGTTGCTCAAGTAAATAGAATACATCCGGCTTATATTTAAACCGGCTTCGAGATATTGTCTAGTGGTACTTGCTCTACAATAATGAGATTCCATTATTGGGAAGCTTTTAATGTGATCCCGTACTTTATCCAATTTTCGTTCAGAAATTTTTAATTTTACGTATCTTCCTTGACATGATGGTGTATTGGTGCCAATGTCCGTTGTTTTTGTTTTATAAAAGTGATAAATTCTATTTTGACTAACGTCCAGTGTCTTAAGGAAGAAAACTTTACAAACTTGCACCAAGGCAACGTTTTTTTTTTTTAAATATAGGAATGTGTCTTGTCGTCTGGATTTCTCATTTTTGGTTCGTTTTCTTTGTTTTGGTACTTTTCTTGTAAATTTTGAAAAGAAACCTAATTTCTCGTCCCCACTTAGGCTCCAGAACATCTCGTGAATTTTGTGCCTATCTGTTTCGCTAAAATTTGACCTGCATTTATAAACACATTCTATGGCACATCCTTCGGAAACAGTTCGTGATCTTCGTACGTTTCCGTGTGAATCTTCATATTCTTTCCCCTGATTCCGCAAATTTTTGTTGATGTTTTTTTTCCACATTGACGGATTGCTTTGCTTTTTACGACTTGCTGTTTTCCATTTGCAGTAATATCGGGTTCAACTTCAATTTCAGGCGTTATATTCTCGATTACGGAGTTTTCAGCCAAATCGGTTGATAAAGGCACACTAACAGAATCATCTTGTTTATTTTTTTTCTTATGCTTTATGATACCTATAACAAATTTTAAATGAGTTATTAGCTATAAAAATTCATAACGGTTGTTGCATATTTTTGTATTACGTTGTCGATTGAATATTTTGTTTCCTTCTTCTTCGTCGTCTGTAGAATGATCATTTATTGGACGAAAATCAGGATCCACGTCTGAATCGTCGAACAAACTATTATCTGAACAGGAACCACTTAAGTTAATCAGATTGAAAATACTAACAACAGAAATTATAATTAAAAGTTATTGTACTATGATCGCTTTACTTACCGTTCAGGTTCCGGTTCTATTGGTTGAACTGGTGATGATTTTTCATCACAGGAATCCATTTTTGTTCACTTTCTAAGTGTGTTCATTAATTTTTAAATGTTAAAAAATAAAAAATAAATATAATCTTGACGTCTTTTCACCACAGTAATTTATGAACGACTAATAACTTTCCCGAATTTTACGAATTTTGGTTCTATTTATATAGAAAAATATCACGTGACTCAAAACATCAACTCACATTGGTTAATTAAAGGAGATACACTAAAAAAGAAAAATCACAATATATTGGCAGTTACATCAAAAAAGAAAAAAAAATGTATTTAAAACAAAACAGAATAAACAAAATTAAATGTTCGAAATACATGTAAAAATGTTCAAATGCGTACAAAAAATTTTAAATGATGGATATACAACAAAAATGAATATTTTTTAGTCGTAGTTGGATGGACTTAAACTAGAAGACACACTATGTAACTCAAAAACTACGGTAGATAGAACAATTTTGACTAGACGTTTAAAAAGGGCAGAAAAAATTATTTACATACCTACTAAAAACTGAAAATGACTTAAAATGGACTTACACTAAGAAAGAACTACGGCGACGATATATAAAGCTGCTTTCGGATACCACTGTTATTTGATTGGCAATTTTAAAAGGATTTATTTTTAAATTGCAGACAGCATATTATACTGGGTTGCCAATTTATTAGGGACACGTTCGAATCATGTTGAATCCAGTATCCAGGTGACTTATGTAATTAACAAAAAAATTTCAAAGTGCAGTCGCAAGAATCTACTATGCTCAAAAATGTTGATCTAAATATTATGTGCATTCAAAATATAAATTTTAGCTTTACGCTAAATAATTATATGCACAAAAAGTAAAAATTTATTATTTAACTAGATATACCTTCAAAAAAACTAAATATTTCTAGTAAAACCCGTTCTAAATATGTTCCTACCATTAGTTCTAAATTTATATTATTGGAAGTTTTGTGCTATCGCTGGGCTAGAAATAGCACTCAGGGCGTTATAAATTTAGATTCATATATTTAAAATTAGTACATATTACAATATTTAGAAGTTATTCATTAAACAAAAGTTATTTTTTTGTCAAATTTATTAATTGTTCTTAAAATGAAATTTTTATTTGTATGATGTTTTGGACTAACTCTGAGATTAGATTTATCTGTATATTTCCAATTTTAGTACCTATATTATTTAGCACAAAGCTGAAATTTGTATTTTGATATACTATATGTACCTGATATTTAGAACAACATTTTTAATCATAATAGTTTTTTAAGGCTACTCTTTAAAAATGTAGATAAGCTTTCATAGGTTTGCCTCACTCGATATTAGCGCTGTAATTTATTAAATAAATTGTCTTTATTTTTTAAATTGAATTCCCTTTATTTTCCAGAATATATTAAAAATAAATTGTTT
Organism: Tipula vernalis; assembly: GCA_958295665.1. NCBI lineage: Eukaryota > Metazoa > Arthropoda > Insecta > Diptera > Tipulidae > Tipula > Tipula vernalis. The sequence continues at coordinate 270,522,766 of OY282558.1, forward strand.
ATTTCAATTTTGGCCATTACATATGTTTTTCCCACATTTTTCCAGAATTTATTAAATAAAAGAGGCAGCGTCAAAGTTGCCAAAAGTCAATATATTTCTGCAGAATTCGATGTGTCCGTAATAATTTGGCAACACTCTATAGAAAATTAACTAACTTCATTCTTATTTACAAATTTAATGTCAAAGCCGAATTTTGTGAGGTATGTTATTAATTGACCCACACCAAACATAAAAACCGATAATATTTAATGTATAGTGGTATTAGTTAGGTAGATACAATTCGAATGGTTCCAATAGAATATTTTCCATAGGGTCTCGTAGCTAGCTCCAAATAACGCATACATAATGAAACGGAGCATATCAATTTTGTTTTTTCTACTCGGTGAAATCGAGGTCAACCCTATTTTCCAAATTTACATTGAGCATTTTGTAAACATATGCGTGATTTACACGTTCCAACAATGTTTTTCCAACTTTTTTTTTGTTGAGACTTAGAGCTACACGCAATAGAAAATATTTACATGCGATAAAAAGAGAAAAGTATAAAACGAAAATGTCGGTCGTGCTATAACTTTATGGCGGTATAAAATCTACGATGTCGAATAGGGCGATAATACAACTTTATGTTTCAAAATTACAACTTTTCTGGCTAAAATAAAGCTTTTCGAAAGTAAACTTCTATTTTTAAACAAAAATTTATAAAAAAATAAAACAAAAATGTCGGGCATGCTATAATTTTTTGGCGGTATAAAATCGACAATGTAATTTTTGACGAATGCCGCAGCGATACCACTTTATTTATCAAAATTACGACTTTTCTAGGATAAAATGAAAATTGTTCCAACGTAAATTTTAATTTTTAAATAAAAATTTTAAAAAATAAAAATAAAGCGCTATAAAAATTTTACAAATCGCCATTTTTAATGTGTTTGTTGTTGTTCGTTTCCATAAAATATACTCGGGTCGAGTATATTTTATAGTCAAAAAATTTTTTTATGGAAACAAAGTTGAAAAAAAAAGTCCAACAAAATTTTGTTTGTTTATATATTTGTTCTTGTCTTTCAAATGGAATTCGCGATATACTAATCTCTTCATTTTTTGTTGGGAAACATTGTTGAAACGTGTCAATCACGCTATACATACATATTAGATTCAATTCTTACTACGTATTTTGAACAAATAAAATGTATATACATACGTTATACAATTTACGTGTTATTTTAATTAATATGTATTTTAAATTTTCTAATTTCAGGGGAAGCATTAAGTGGTTCAGGATCATCGAAAACTTTAACAATGCACGAAGTAGATCCGGAACACACACCCACCAAAGACAAACACCTAATAAAAATGAAACGAGAGCACAAGGCTGCACGAACGCTGGGTATAATTATGGGAACATTTATATTATGTTGGCTTCCATTCTTTTTGTGGTATGAAATAATTTCTAAAATAATTTATTCCTAAATATAAAATACCTACGTTATATTGTAGGTACGTGATTACAACATTATGTGGCGAGCAGACATGTCCGTGTCCAGATTTTATAGTAGCTTTATTATTTTGGATTGGTTATTTTAATTCAACATTAAATCCACTGATTTACGCATATTTTAATCGCGATTTCCGGGAAGCATTTAAAAATACATTAAATTGTATATTCTGTACATGGTGGCGAGAGAATCATAATGGTATCGATATAAGACGATCTTCACTACGCTACGACAATCGACTGAAAAGTGTTTACTCCGAAAGTTATCTGCGGCATCATCCATCAGATCGAAGAACTAGTGAAAATATAGCTGAAAATTTGTAATAAATAATTTATTAAATGTTATTTCTTATATTGAACTTTTTTATTGAACTAAATGATTTCAAACAAAGAGACAATATTAAAGGAGAACTGTTTAAATATATTATTTTTTTATTTTAATGTGCTTAACTTAAATATTTAAGTTTGTTTTGTTTTGTATTTAATATTTATATATATTTTATGCATAACTTTATTATTAAAATAATCGACGAAAAACCAAAAAAAAAGTCATAATATGAATTTAAAAACAAAAATTTATTTTTTATAAATTTATATTTTTTGTAGTAATTAATTATAAAAAAAAAGTATAATAATATTAAGTTATAGTTATTCTCTTCTGCCAGTTTTTTTTTTTTTTTGTTTGAATATTGCTTATTAGTAGTAGGGCGGCAAAAATTGGTGAATCAAAGATATCAAAGAAAAGTAATCAAAATTAGATCATAAATGAACTATCGTTTATAGTAAAATTTAGTTTAAATACATATAATTTAAGGAACTACTGAACAAACTGGTGAACTGGTTGTTTCTATAATAAAATGTTCATAAGCTTATTAATAAAAAATATCCCCGAATGTCTGTCAGATTCTTTGGACACTTACATAAAGGCATATTCTTGAGTAAAATAATAAAATACAGTTATATTCTAACTCTAACTTTTGTTGCCATAAAGCAGTTAACAGTATAAATTAGGTATTTTTAATTTTTTTAATAATTTCGAAACTATTTTGCCAAAATTATTCCTCAATGCGTTGACTACCTAATCATAAATTGATCGAGTTAGCAAACATGAATTATGAAATTCTAAAGAAACTACCGTATTTATTTTCCAGATGAAACGAATTATAAGCCTCCGACTTATCAATAATATATTTTGTCTGTCTTGTTAGTTTTTCACGTTGAAAATTAATACAAACTTAGTTCTGTCATTGTGTACTTTCAGAACAGTTTATAACTATTCATTATTGTAGGAAATTTCATAACTCTTTAGAAAAAATAGTAAACAGATTAATTTCTAAATATTTAACGCATAACTATGTAACTTTGGTAGAATAGTTTTGAGGTTATAAGTGGAATACAAAATAACTTATTTTTACTGTAAAACTTCGATTACTTCAATGACAGCGAAAGTTAGGATATATTTTACACATACTTTTTGTTCAAAATTATAATGCTTATAAGCTCTGAGATTTCTGAAGAGCATTGCGGAATAGCTTGTTTGTACCCAATATTCGCTAATACGGATGATACTGATATAATCTTTGATTAAAACGAAGTTGGAGTGAGTCCTACCACTTCGCACTAGGAGCCCATCCCATCAAGATCCGCGTTTAGACAGAATGTTTTTGTTACCCTGTGATTTTGGTACCCTATGAAGAAAAAGCGCAATATTTTAGAACCCGGCACAAGTGCTATATTTGAAATAAAATTTAGTTCAATTGAATAAAAGCTTTAAAATTTGGAAATTTTTGTAAAATTTTTCGGATAAGAATAGGAAGAAAGAAGGATGAAGGAGGATAGAAAACTTCCATCTAACTCAAATAATTTGAATTGAATAAGAAGAAATCCAAATTGAAAACTGAAATTTAACATTAATTTTTTCGTTTTTTTTTGTTTGATAAATAAATGACCACAACTAACCCAAATTGTAGCTTTTCCGTATCTACAGAGAGGGCGACCTTAATATTTTAACATGTCTAGTTTATAGCAGTAGAGGAATTTAACAACAAATAAAGAACGAATGCAACATTTTTCAAATTAAAAAACTGGTTCTCAGTTTCAGGTAGTTATTGTGAACCATATTACGTGAGAAATGAAAAATAGTTGATCAAACATATACAAAATATTAAAAAACTCATACTAATTTAAAGTATGATTAAATTAAAGTTAAAATTTATCTCGGGTTAGCTAAACTTAGTTTAACCGTGTCAATTGAAATTCCGCCCCTAGGTCAGGAAGCAACTGTTGAAACGCTTATAGCTTGGCATGATGGTTCCCTAGTACGACTTGGTAGAACTAACCTAAATTTTTTTTTAATTAACTATAACCCATGTTGGCGAATTTTGAGACACCCTGGAGTACGTACGATTTTTACAGTAACAGCCAATGAAACACCAAGAAACTTGAAGGAATTCCCAGCAGAACTCGTATTTCCCAATTTTTGACGATGACTTTAATCTTATTTAAAAGTTTTTACAACTCCATACAAATTAAATATTTATTAAATTTAATTAACTAAAATTATTTTTTAACAATCAAATTAAAAATTTACTTACAAAAAATCGAACTAAATTAAAAACGAAAAAAATATTTAAAAAAAAAAAATCAATATTACTTGTGATATTAAATTAAAGAATATAATATATTTATGTTTAAATAATAAAAAAAAAACATAAAATTGCAAGTTAATTATAAAAATACTAATTATAAAATAAAAGCCTAAATAACGAAAACAAATGAATGAATGAAACAATAAGTGACAATCCAAGATCAAGTTATTAATAATTAAACTAACATTTTTTTAAATACGGTATTAAAAATTAACAAATAAATTCAACCATTTGCCTGTTTTTTTTATAAATATGTATGTGTTAACTTTACTTGGCTTTTTACAGAAATATTCACAATTAATTAAAACATGCCTTAGGTATAATATAAAAATAAAGATACATTTATCACTATAAAAACTGCATGTAAGCGTAGCCTTAATTAATTGTAAATTTATCTGTAAAAAGCCAAGCAATGGTAACACATATTTATAAAAATTAACAGAATAATTCTGTAAATAAATTCTTTTCTATTAAAAAAATAAATAATTATAGTATTTCGAATTTCGTGTGAAAAAACTAAAATTATCATAAACAAATAGGTTCATGTGTCGAACCCCAAATTCAACCTTTCTGCACTTCAACTTCAACCTTTCGCAAATCAAATTCACCATTTTTCAAATTAGATTCTTCCTTTTACAAATCAAATTAATCTTTTTTGCATATCAAATTCCACATTTCGTAAAACTAATTCAACCTTTTGCAAATCACATTCAACCTCTTCTAAATCAAATTCAACCCTTTCGTATCACAATTTGATTTGCAAAAGATTGAATTGGATTTACAAAATGTTGAATTTAAAATGCAAACTGTTAAATTAGTTTTGCAATAGGTTGAATTTGATTTACAAAAAGATGAATTTGGTTTGTAAAAGAGTGGATTTGACTTGCAAAATGTTGTATTTGTAGTGGACAACCTCTATTCCTACAACCCAGCAATAAATACACACTCGTATATATTACACATATACGACTGTATGTCTATGTACTACTTAATTAGGATAAAATAAGGATGCATGGAAATAACTCTGGAGTAGAATGATGATTTTAAATAAATTTTGCACGTAAGGGAAAAGGCACGTGGCGTATTCGATGGGCATATTTTTGGTTCCATTGTCGATTTAACCAAAACGATAGAACCTTTTATACCTTTTTTAAGCGTTTTAAACCGCAGTAGTTTTAAAAGTTGGTAATGTCTCAACTTATGTGCCTTTACCTTTACTGCGAAAAGGGCGTAAGTCGCATGATATAAATTTTATTGGAGAATGAAAAAACTAAATATTTAATAAAAAATTTGAATTTAAATCAGAGTAATGATGTACATACAATTAAAATCTGTAAGCCATTGTTAATCACAAAATTTCACTAAAATAACCATTTTCCGGCCAAAGGCATTTCCTTGGATCCCTTCTTTATCCCAACCCTGCGTGTACAAGATGTCCCCGTTATAGGTATAGCAAAATCTGAAAATAATTTTCGGCCCAAAACTACAACTGTTTACACAAAAATATATTAGTCCGACTTTCACGCTTAGCCCGAAGATAACTAGTTCATGATTGCTCAAATAAAGTTATTCGATTAGAATAAAAAAGAAAACATGCTAATTTACGTTTTCACAGCCAATGCTTAAGCCGTGATGTTCAACTCAAATGAGTACTTAAGACAAATGTTTAAAATAAATAAATCAACGAGTGCCACCAAAATTTAGCACAGTGCGGTCCACATTTGAAAATTGGTCGTAAATAGTTACAAATTTGGATTGGACAGCATCGACTTAAACGTTGGTTATATTATATTAATTAAGAAGATGGTTCGATAGTAAACATTTTTTTAAGGCATTCTCGACTTAATTTTGAGTAAGCAATCAGCTTAAAATTATACTTATTTATAACTTGGACATTCTTTTTATGTTTAGATTGATTTAAAGTTGAGTACTTACACAAAACTATACAGTGTGTAATTTAAGTTTCAAAACCGGTTGGAAGTTTCATAGTTACATCCCATTTAATATCGTACACAGTAGGAAGATTTTAATTGATTACATTTGCATATTAAACTAACATTTTGGTAAGACCCTCTATAGAAAACACTAAACCACGAACTGTATAATAAAATATAGTGAGAAACAAATTATTCAGTTTTCATTTGATAATGAATGTTTAATACAATATATCCGTATTAGAAAAAAAAAAAAAATCAATTAAACGAGAAAGATCGTAAATACAGGATCCGTTCAAAATGGCATGTTTCAAAACGAAATATTTTTAAAAAACGGAATTTGACAATATGGGATTTGGTGTACTACCGCGTAAGTTACGTTGCGGTATGTTTCAAAACAACATATGGCACACTGCGGCATATTTGAAACCAGACTTGACAATGGCGGTTATGAAAAAATAATTTTTCTCCTAAAAATATGATTTTTTATTTTTTTATTTTCACGTCCACTCTAGTTCCCAATTATTCGAATTTTAGTAATTTAAAACGAAATATTCTCAAATCTTTGAATTAGGTAAGTTATACAGATACTTTCATATTTAACAAAAAAAAAAAAAAGAAGCCATTCGAAGTATTTGTTACTAAGAACAGTGGTAAATGAACCCTGGGATGTACATAACACAAACATACATTGGAATATATACATCGAAATAGAAGCAGATACAGCAAAATGTATTAGTTGAAATTAGAACAACCGAACGCTTTAGCCAGCCAAATATTAAAAAAGCTGAGATATCGGCGTTTCAAAAAAAAGATCCTTGGGAACCAGTTAGCTAATATAGAGTAAATTACTGAGTACGAGTACATGTTAATATTAAGAACTAACATAGGTTAAGTCTTAATATATTGTATTTAATTAGTTTGTAAGATTTGATTACTTATTGTGAGTTTCCTAGGTAGGAAAGGTTCAAGTATAAATCTAGAGGAAAAAAAAATATTTGTTACGTTTCTTGTAATATCACCGTGGAGAAATTTTACAGGATAAGGACCTCGTACTAAATCTAACGAATTTTTCGAATAGATTCTTTTTTTGTTAATTATAGGAGAAACCTGTTCCTTATTTATATTTTGACAATAGTTGAGTTTAAATTTACTTAATTGAGCAGACACGAATAAAAACGGTTTTGAAACATGCCTTAGTATACCATATGCCTTATTGTAATACGCCGATTCAAACAATGTGGCATGTGCAATCTACCTTATCCTTCAGTTTACCTTAAGTCGTATTGAAATATGCTGTTTTGAAACATGCTGTTTTGTAATGTTCCTTAATTAAATAAGAAAGGACAACCGGGACCGCCCATTTACTACAGACGATTACCCACTTTATTTATATTTTCTTTATTCTACATAACGAGCCTTAATACACTCATACATTGTCTAATCATGTGGCTAAGTTTTTTTTACTTATCCAACTATGTAACACAACATGGTGTATAACTAAATTTTCAAATGTGAATACCTCTTGAACTGCACTTGCTGGAAAGGGAACATGAAAATTGGACTAAACCTGATTGGGCTATGTCTTATTCATCGAGGTTTTGTTTACGCTTCCCAGATGGGCTAGAACGAGTATGGCGACGACCGGTAGAACGTCATGGACCTTTAATGAAAGGGTTCGAGGCAGACCAATCATGATAAACCCGGGAATTTCGATGGAAATATAATGTCCGTTCGCTACACTAACGAAATATAGAAAGAGTATGTTGTTCCTGAATATGCAAGATCTGATGTTGCCAGGCTCGTGAATGAATTCCTGGCAGATGTAAATATTTCGAAGATGGATTGGCTTGCAAGTCCCGATTTGAATTCATTTTTGGTAGAAGAATTCGGACACATGTTCCAGCTCCGAATTCGATGGAACAACTCTCAAGCGTGCTCTTAGAGGAATAGGAAAATATCTCACAGTGCAATATCCGACAGGTTAACAAAATCAAGCTCGGTGAAAATTGTTTAATTATAATTTTATTGTTGTGCTTATGTTTGTGAACATTTAAATAAAATTTTCATAATTTTTCACCAAACCTCAACCTCATGTTTAGAAAGAGTGTAGGTCTTCTAATATAGTACCACATTTTCTAATATAGTTTTGAATGACGTAGAATTTGGTATTTATTTCAAATTTCCAGCTAGTTCGGTTCAAGAGGAATTCAATTCACATTTGAAATTTTAGTTATAAGTCATGTATGCTAGGGTAATATTTTTTAAGATTGTTTTGAATGACCTTGAATTTGATTTTTGTTCGAAGTTTCCAGCTAGTGCGGTTTTTTTAGGGTGGTCTGAATTTGTTTATACTTTATTTCAAAACCAAAAAATGGTAAAATCTAAGCTTACTTAGAATCTTTCCGAAGCCTACGATAAATATTTTTTAGTACAAATTTTTGTCATTTATTCACTTACACAATTTTTTATTACGCTGGCCGAATAGCGTAATAATTTGTTGGCTTTTTCCTGCCTCATATATTGTTATCTTACTTTAAAAACAATAACTTCCGGCAAAAGGGGAGGTTTTTGGACAGAAAATGACGCGAATGGTGCCTAAAAGTAAGCTAGATGTCGTTTTGTATTTTAGCTAGGTAGTGCCTCATTTACAGAATAATACAGGATATTATTATTTATATGAATGTGAACAATTAAAGAAATGCTGAATAAATTCCAAAAGTTAACACGCTGACTCATTGTTAATACATAATTACATTGCCGGAACAGTACTCGGCAATCTAAGATAATATTTTTGAAAATTGTAACACAGCTCAATAAGTAGTTGAAGATTGTTAAGGGTCCCGAATTAAGCCAGAAATTTGAAAAAACTGTTTTTTGTCTCAATTTTTCGCCTTCAATCAATCAAAAACATAATTAGCGGTATTATTGTCATTTTATTATTCTTTATCGTTTACTTATGGTGTTCATAGTGACATCATAAAATAAAGTGGCCGATGCTATTTGCAATTATACGACCAATATGTTTTATGGTATCAACAGTGACTCTTTAGTTATGGAGTTTTTAGTCATTTATGAAGTTTACCGTCAACGAGATTCATTTACTAGTAAACTTGATGATATTGTTTACATTGCTTATATGAATGCCTTGTGCATGATGGCCGATGATTACAACAAAGAATTTATGTTGTCGCCGCGTGAGAAAAATCATGATGTCTTTCGAAATTATTGCTTTGCGCGTGTCATCCGCAGGACCAGCCACTAGTGCAAGACACTCTTTCATTACTCCTCGAATATTGTCAGATTTTGATAAGTATAACAATTCTGATCGTTTAACAATACTTTTAATTACTGTTGTCGCACAAAGCCTTGGACATCTCAGTGATGAGCTCGTATTGAAAGACACTGAGACTGCAGAGTTGTCTGGAACGGAGATCGTGGATCGCTAAGTTTATTAGATCTTTCTTGTCGACATCACATCTATGAAATTATATTGCGTGCTGAATTTGAATAAAAGGGTAGTAAACCTGGAGTAAATGTTCTACTATTTTTGAGATTAAAGGATAGTTGGAATTCATTGAATAAGGATAACTTCAAAGATAGATGACAGCAAAGTTCAAGTTTCATGATTACAAGGGATTATTAGAAATCAATCCAGTTTGTTTATAAGTCAGTTATAAGGTAATGTTCGCTGAGAATAATTTATGTTAAGAGCACTAGAAGAGAATAATTTATGGTATATTTCCGTTTTCGTCGTATGATTTTATAAGAAAGTTTGGATTCAGTAAACTTAAGCCGCTAAAGTGTTAAATCTAGGGCTCGTATTTTTAAACAAGGATAAATCGACGGATTAATCCACACTATTCGAAAATCCACTGATTTAGCCGAGGTTACTTTTGGTAATTTTAAACGTGGATAGATCCGTGGATTTTTTGTGTCCTAATTTTGAACGAAGCTAAAATTCGCGATACTCGATATCGATTTTCGAATTAATAACTGTTTGCTGGGATATTTGTGAATTTATTTGTTGGTTTTTCCTTTCCATATTTTTTGTTTTCAATTTTTTGTCAATATAATTTCCCGATTTGTGGCATTCCTGTGCAAGAAAAAAATAAAAGGAAAGCGAGCAGTGAAGCATCTATACAAAAAGAGTTGATAGCGACTCAGCCAACTTCTGTCCCATCCACACCTGACACTCAATGCAATATTTGCGATAAATGTCCATCAATGGGAAAACGCAGTATGCCACGAAAATAACCATAGTCCGAAGGTGAAAAGAAATGAATGGAGGCTCAAATAGAAGCGCTTCAATCCCGAATAAAACTTTACGGCATTAATATGGAATTTTTAAAGAGAAAAATTGAAAAGATATAATTTTTTATATATTGTAAATACTCGTATTATGAATTTATTTTGGGTATTTTTCAATTTATTGTGCTAAATTCCGCCAAATTTCATATCGAACATTAAAATTAGCTTGTGCTTCGAAACTATTTGGTATTTTATTTTGGACATCTGGCGGAATCATTAAATTTAGGTCTTCATCGACGGGAGCATTTTCCTCTTTCAAAATAATCGCAATGTTGTGGAGAACTGCAGTTGCCACAATAATTGTCAAAGTGTTTTGAATAGGTACAATTATGATTCTAACGAAAAAATTGTATAAAAGCAATTTTTTACTAATTGCTAGAACTGGAAATCTTCTCTTCCACTGCCCGAAAGTCCGTTCTATTACAGACCTAGTTGATGATAGGGCATGATTATAGATTTCCTGACTTCCAGAATCACCAATCAACAGCATACTGCTGAATTTGTTTTGATCAAATCGAGCCTTTATTTGTGAAGAATTAAATATTATCTGGTCAAGTGAAGATCAAAACCACCTAAACAAGAAAACAAAAATTGTCCCAATACATGAATTGAATAAATTGAAATTTAATTACCTTACAAAAATATGGCGAAGTTTACGATCAGCATCACATATTGCTTGTGTATTAATCTAAAAATATTCTTTTCGATTACGATACAAATTCTCCATCGTCTCATGAGTACCATCAATGCTCTCAATATAGCGAGGTATTCCTGCTTTGTTATAACAATTTTCCCGGGTCTTATTAACTTCCTCACCCATAGACATCTAAATAAAATCTTTATTTTTTCGAGCCAAGGCTCTTTTAGCGTAATACCTTTGACATAACAAAATTTGTTGAATTATGGTGAGAGGGTATCCACGAAAGTCCAATGGCTCTAGACCTTCGTGGAGAATGCAGGCCAAATACCTTCTTTAGAAAACCGTAATCGGCTCCGAAACTTTTCTTTGTTGTAAAACTCCATGTCTATGTAATCTGATTCACCAGACTCTGATTATGAAGACGAAGATTTATTATTTTCCATTTTTAAATTTAAATAATTTAAATTCGTAATTTACTATGTATATTTCGTATATATGTATGTATAGATATATGTAATTTTACATATCGTAAATGACGTTTTCTATTTCCGAATTTTCGAAAATAGCTTTATCCACTGTTTTAGCCATCGATATCGAGGTATAAATCCGTGGATACATTTTTAATCCAGGTTTCAATCAGTGGATTTATCTTCGTTTAAAAATACGAAAGAGGGGATAAATTCGCCGATTTATCTCTATCCTGGTTTAAAAATACGGGCCTAAATGTCAACTATTTAGGAGATATTTATAAAACAATACACAAGACAAAAGTAGGCAATAGCTATACTAAATAAAATATGCGATCATTTGTATTGTCAGACGAAAACAATAAATACTCATTTTTCGACGAAAACATTTCGAGTGTAGAGGAAAAAGAATGATGCAGCAGCTTCCATATGGGAAAAAAATTCAAATCATTTTTATGCTCGATTGAGGTTAAAGATTGAGAATAAGCCTTTTTTTCAAATTTCTCGCTTAACTCGGGACCTCTAAACCATCTACGATTGATCGAATTATTTTTTTATTTTTAGTTTTTAGTATAATCGCACCTAACATGACTACATCAATCACACGATCAAGGTGTTTTGTATATTACAAAAATGATCATAGGAATTGACTATTTAAGTGTGTTCAGTTTTTGAAATAAATGTCAAAAAGTAGCAGTAAAAAAATATTTATCACAGGTTTCGGGCACAGTCTTAATAAATTTAATTCTAATTAGGAGTAAAAATGATTTTTTCCCAAACAACAGAGTACTTATAAATCTCAAGGGGTGTTTTAGTTTCGAAACATATTCATTTAAGTTAAAATGTCTCAAATGTTGAAGAAAAGATGTTTTTTTAAATATTTGCTTGTTCGTAGTTTTAAAACACCAAGCAATCATCCTGATATACATATACACTGGCTCGTCACATTATTGCATCAAAGTTGTTTTCACGATAACTTTCAAAATAAAACGAAATATTCAATTCTAATTTTATGTTTAAGTGTTGCGTTAGACCAATACCGATATATTACAAAACAAAAATTGTTTTGGGTCGACCACTTCTACATACTCCCTCAAGAAAATTGGTGCCATATCGAGCAGTTCTAAGATATCCCTAATGTAAAAAAAACTGTTTAAAGAGACGTATGTTACTGTACGAAGCTCTATGGACGACAATGAAACTCCCACATACTATTACAGATCCACCACCGATGTAACAGTTTGTTTGGTAAATTTGAGATCGTGTGTATATACGTATGTATACCGTGAACCGTTAAACAGAAACCTCTTAGTAACTTTGCGGTGTAGCAGCAGATAGCTAGGTAGCAGTCGTGTCGGTGGGATCTTTTCACCGATCACCAAGAGCTTAATAAATGCTGCTTTTCAATTTACATGTTTCAAAAATAAAGGTTGGTTATAAATACAGACCATCTATGACCATTCACTTATGCCTCACCATTTTATACTCACCACCACCTCACGTATTATTTATATCCAGCTACACAATAGTTGAGTGACCTTGGGTCTTATGATCACTTAATCTTAACTCATCTCAACCCAAGAAACTCAAATCATCCCAGTTTTTATTTTGTTTAATTACACATTTTTACGTTAACATTTTATACTATCCACTAAACTGATCAATACGAACGTGACACCACGCATAATACTTCAGAGAATTTATTCGAACTAGAGTACCGTACAATTACCACTTGCACTGCGCACAAAACAATAATGATTAAAAAAAAATATTTATTTCAGAGTTTTAATATAACGTTAAACGTGTTTTCCCCACCAATAAAAATATTTCATAATCCCTATATTTATCTAATGATCAGCTAGGTAATTTAAATTTTTTATGTTTACAGTACGGCACTAAATGATTATGTGCGCTAACTTATCATGCGCCGTAAATATGATTTCAAATTTGAAGTAACCTTGCAAGAGTTACACCGAGCAAACGAATGGAGATTCTCTCTGTAAAGAATACAGAGAGAATCTCCATTCGTCCGTGAACAAACTACGTTTCCAATTTGAATCTAGATTCACATGCTCTCTAATGGATTCTAATCGAGCTCTTAGATGGTATACAGTTAACGCCTCCTTATTGTAGTAAGTGTTTAAGTGGCATTTGCAGCTTTCTAGCAGTTGCGCATCGTTCTCGTAATGTAATCATTTTGATAAGACGATCCTGAGAGGCCGTTATCGATGATGGCCTTGCTTCGAGCGCCTTTCATGATCACGTGTTTCCCTGTAACGTTTAATCACACGAGAAAATGTCCACGAGAGGACCATCCTTCTTTAGCTAGAATAACCGCTGTTACACATTCATCGCGGTTTGAATTTCTTGTCATTCGTTTCTTATAAAATAGAGTAGAATAATTTATGAGGAGTTATATTGTGATAATGTACTTAGGCAACATATGCAATTAGAATTGAATAATCTTTTGTAATTTAAAAGTTAAAGTGAAAAAATTTTGGGTGCGTTAAATTTGCGGATACTAAAACTGCGACATAAAAATATTACACTTTTTAATTTTTTACTTTATGAACTATCAGCAAATAATAAAGGTAGTAAAGGTAATAAATAAAATTTCTCCGTCGATAATAATGAAACTTAAATTTTTCAATGGAATTTTTTTTAAACGATTAAGTTTCAAAACTAAAGTAATAATTGAGATATAACGAACTATATAGATGGTCCAATGGTATCTCGTGTGTTATAACTAGGCAGATTTGGCCAAAACTAGATCAGTATGATCGTGGGGGTTGTTATAGGTCACTTTCTCAAACGTGAGCACGCACGGAGACTGGGAGTCTCCTCGAATGATTAATGTAGAAGCTACGAGGATGTAGAGGAAGAAACTGTGTACTCCACCTATTCTGCACCTGTCCCCGTACAAGAAGTGAATATTTTTTGGAGCTCCTCTCCTCAGCGACCTGGCGGATCTAAATGTCGACGTCAGTTGTATTCAATGCTTCGTTGTAAGCTCTGGCTGGTTCAATGAGTAGAGTTGAGCAAATTTTTAATTTGGTATGGCTACGGACCTTTGTGTCTATGCCGGTCTTTGGGACAGCCACCCTAACTTAACCCTATTTTTTATGATTATTATTGAATGGCCATGTCACCTTGCACTGCGACCTAAACGATTTTTTGTGCTTGGATCCTGCTTAATTATCGGTTCAATCAATATTCAGGCTAGGTCACTCAGCTTTACTACAGAAAGGATGAATAAAACTGGAGGGTGGCTGGTATCAATAAAAGTACGCATACTTGACCGGACAGAACTAAACATTGCTTTAACAAATTTGATTATTTAGTTTATATCATTTCTTTATTGGTTTTGAACTTAGAACCTCCGTGTATAGTTTTGGATACTCAATTTTGAATCACCTAATAACATATCAAAGTACGATATATAAATATATATATATATATATATATATATATATATATATATATATATATATATATATATATATATATATATATTATATATCGTACTTTATTTATATATATGTAGGTATTGCGGGTGGCCCGCTTTAGAAGCCGATATGGCAGTAACATCAAGAAGAGACTCTACGGAACAAACCATTTATATTATTTTAGTTTTAAAGAGACTTTGGATTTCATCATAGATGACGTCGGAGTAGACCAAATCGAGGTCTATCTTATTTTTTAAATGGGAATCAGCTTATTTTATTGCAGATTATGATTTTACATGAAAACAAATAAAGTTTCATTTGAGGAATTTTTTCACAAGGTGCACTACATTAAATATCTCAAACCATAAGGAAACTATAATAAAGAAAAGACGACATCAATTAGTTCAACAAAAAATGTTTAATTTTAACGTTTAAAATAGACTTTTCGCAAGGCATTTCCAAATTTTCCATCAAGACCGGAAGAATATTATCCAAAAACATGGTGTACTTTTCTCCATTTAATTTACTGACTATGACTATATCTATGACTTGCTATTGGCATAACAGGTCGAGATTTTGGAGTCTCTTGCAATTTGTTTTGAACTTTCTTCGGAATTTTGAGCCAATGCAGTTAAAATATCGATTTCTGGATTTTCGTTTGTGACTAGCTTAGCTAGAAATGAATGCTTGTTAGCTTAGAAATCAGACTGATACAAATTTTGCTTTTCAATTGTATCAGGACTCTAAGGTTGCAAGGTTAAACAAATGCAATAAATAACTTTTGTTTGCTTACGTTCCGGAATATGTCCCCAAGCAATTTCAAACCCTTGAAAATCTTTGGATAAAAGTTAGTTTGTTTTGATGTAAAACCATAGTGAACAAAATACTCGAATTCTCATTTAAGAAAATCGGATTAACCTAACGCCATCTAACAAGAAACCGCTAGAAAGTTTAAAATTTATATATGTAGATAGTTTTTCCGTAGATTCCATACTTTTCGAGTTGTTTTGCCAATTCATCTTAAGAAAATTAATAAAAGAATAGTAGATGGTGTGTTCATCGCCGTCACCGATCCTAATCAGATGATGTGAAAACTCTTTCACATTCAAACATCGAAGCTTAACGCTGCGACGTTAGTTCGGGGTAAAAATTATTGTAAGGCTTGGTTTTTATAAAACAACCGACTATGGTTTAGTAGGAACATTTTCAAATTGGCTGTAGTTTGAAGGGACAAAGGTTACCTACGACCACGGGATTTGGACAAAGATATTTGAAATTAATTGTTCAATATATAATAGTTTTTTATATTTTAGTTTGAAATATAATATTTTTATTCTTGCGAGTGAGTTCCGTTGTAATTTCATTAAATTATATATCCTTAATTTATAACAAGATAATCAATAAAAGAATTAACCAAACAAAGTAAATAAACCAAATATATTCACATATTTATTAGAAAAATGAGATAGATAATAATTACATAATATATTACATAAGCTCAAATATAGGATAATTCCGAAAGTTTATAATAATTATAAAATACTTTATATATAGGATCATTTTAATACTAAAAAAATTGTGTTCATATATTAATAGTCGAAATATTTTATATACTACATTATTATTTATAATAAAATTTTTGTTTAGCTTTATTTTTTCAACTAACAACATTGTTTTACACAAACGAATATTTATATGTTATTATTACGTTATTTTTCGATTAAATTTAAAAAATGCAATATTTATATTTAGAGATGGCACAAATAGGAATAATGAAAATGTCGCTGTGTATTAAAATGCCAAAAGCGAAACATAGGTTATGCTTAAATAATTATTTGTACATAACAAAAAAAAAATAATAATAATAATAATACACGTATACATGTGTTCTCATGTAAATAACTAAGATCCTTCTTTTATCAAGCTCCCAAACAGATCAGAAAAAATATTTTTTTTTCTTATTCTTTAATGTAGCAACGAGTTGCTACTTTCATTATTAATATTATACAATACATAACTGAGAAAGAAACAAAAAGTGAAACGCAATATTAAAATTTGTATTATTTTTTTTAATATTTTTGGTTAACTTGAGGCGAAAACCTAGTTGTTCAAAATGCTAAAGTAAATCTATGGACATAGAGTGACTTTCCATTATACATCCTTAACAAAGGGAACATTCTTGTAAAAAATGGTTGAACTGTGCTGGAGAGACGCTATACTAAATTTACCAGCGTTAACATGACTGCTTTGACTTTCTTTATTTATTATAAGGTTCAACAGTGGCATAGTGAAAAAAACAGTCACAGAGCTCATGAAAGTTGCGCATGTCACCGCTCTCTTCTGTATTCTTCCTGGTCTTGCTCTCAGAGATCCCTTATAATCTGCAGCGATGGGTGTGGGTTGGTTTGATTTTTTTGAAGTCTCGTTTTTTATTTATTTATTTATATTAAACGGGCATATGCTCATGGCTTTTCCACCCTTCCATATAATACATCCATCAAACATTTAAAATTTCCAACAAGCTAGTATTAAATAGTTTTATACAAATCAAGTCAAATTATTTATTTTTATATAATCAAACATTTTTTTTTTTAAAAACACTAATTGAGCTTACTCATCTAACTTCAACCGGCAACCGATTCCATAAAACATAACCTCTTACCAATGGTGAATAATTGAAAACATTATTTTGTATATTTGGCGGCAACAATAAACATTAGTTCGGGCAGACCTACCCATTTTGACCTTGTCAAAGAGATAAACTGGATGTTTCATCTTAAGCAACTTATACAAAAACACTAATTTATGAAAAATAAAAAATTCATTTAAACTGCAACCAAGAATATTATTTGAATAAAATGAAATATGATCAAACTTGCGTAGGTTATAGGTATATCTGACGGAGTTATTGAAGGCTTTTTGAAGCAAACTAATACGTGAATCACAGTGTTGATAAATCACATCACAGTATGTAAAGTGCGCGATGACCAACGTTTTAACCGGATATAGTCTTAAGTTCACCGGACAACTTGACGAGACTTTTTATGAAGTCTTAAGCCATACAGAATATACTGTAGCTTGCGACAGGTTTCAATGATGTGGTCGCTCCAAGTGAAACTGCTATTCATGCGTAGACCCAGATTACAAACTGTATCAACTAATGCTAATTTTTCATTATTAATATATAAATCCGGTATTATACCCGAATAACTGCTTCTACAAATAAACATGGCCTGTGTTTTCTTTGTATTTAACATAAGACCATTTGACGTTGACCAAGAATAAATACTTCGCAGATCTTCATTAATTTTTGAAAAAATTTCATTTTTATTTTCTAATGAACCACCAATACATAATTTTGAACCAGAAATGCAATCAGCTAAATCATTAATGAAAATAATAGTGGCCCAATAATAGACCCCTGAGGGACTCCACAAGTAACCGAAGCTGTTTGTGATAGTGACCCCAATAAATTTACAATCTGAGTCCTATCCGACAGATAGGAAGATAATAAACGAATAGCGCAGCCCGAAAAATTCTAAAATAATTTAAGCTTTTGCATGAGAAGCTGATGATTAATAGAATCAAACGCCTTGGAAAAATCCAAAAGGACAATTAGCGCAAAAGATTTAGGTGCATTAAGGATACACGAGATATCATTTACAACATTAACCAAGGAGAAAGTTATACTATGAAACTTACGGAATCCAGATTGATAACGATTTAATAAATGTGACTCACTAAGATACAATGAAATTTGATCCTTTAAAGCCAATTCAAACACCTTAGATAGAATAGGGGTAATACTTATTGATCGAAGATCATGTAAATTGTAAACTTCTTTCTTTTTTTGAATTCTCTCAATTTTTAATTTTCGAGATATTTAAAAATTCGGAAAGTTGTTTGTCTACTTTCTGAAATGTAAGAGTCTAATTTATCCGAAACTAAAGTAATTCCTCGAAAGTCCGTTTTGGTTGAGATCACCTGTAGTGATACATATAAAATGGCCGCCGAAAGGTTTTTTTCGATATATGTTTGTTGTCCTACCTTGAGGATTCTGCAGGTTTTGTATGGATATTAACTGGACCCACATTTTTCGAAACATTTCGGGACAAATATGTTGGTATAATAGGTTGTTTGGATTATCATGTGCTCGATTATCAAGCTACGCATTGTCCGATGGAAGTGCTGAACTATACCATTATATTACGGGTAATAGAAAATGGTGCGAATTCGATGTGAGCCCATAAGTTTCGTGAGCTGTTGATTAGTTTATTGAGCGGAACCCCAAATGTTTTGGCAATGATTGATGCAGTGATGACTTTAACGCAGTATACTTCTGGCTATCCAGTACGATCGGTACAAGTTAAGAGATAAGTGCATCGATTAGATGGAGTAAGTGCCCCTACGATATCTAAATGGATATGTTTCCATCGCCCTTGTAGTGATTTTGCTTGTCTTTAAATTTTACATTTTTGGCAAGATAAAGCAAATCTCGACCTCCGGGTTATATATTGATTTATGTTGGGCTACAAGAATCGAGAATTTACGAGTTGCATGGATGCTTGAATGAAAAACAATATGCAGAGTGTTGATGATGGTGCGACGTACTGGTTCTGCAATGTAAAGGTAATACTTGCCTATTGATGCTTCGCAAATTTCTAATCCAGTTAGTTTGAAAAGCTCTAGTTTCATGTCGAAACTAATGTAAGTAGTGGATCCAGAAAGTTAATTTTGAAGTTCCAAGCCTTTGCCATATTGACATGATTGTCTTGAACTGCGCCAGTCAGAGATTTGTGATCGCTGTAAATGATGCCGTCCCGACTTCGACAAAATATCTGAAATGTTTATTTGCCTGACATAGAGTTTCTTTTCGGCATCTGATGAATCTGAAAAATAACAGCGGCTCCCCTGGTCGTTATTGCGACGGGAATTAAGTGGTAGGCTCTGACCAGGTCGATCTTGGAGAAAAGTTTACAGTCATGTAAGTGCTTGGTGAAATTTGTGTATGAGGGTATCGCGAAATCAGGTGATGTGACCGTATTCAGTCGCCGTCGCATGGTCTCCAATTTAATCATTTTTCTTTACTATATTTAAGGGACACCATACTGGAGATGGCAAAGGTTGACAGATTTATAATTGCATTAAAAGCTGAAATTCGGTAAATGCCACTTTGTGTTGCAAAGGATCCAGTCTACTTGGTTTGAATACTGGCAAATGGATTGTTATGATAATGTGGTGAACCATGTTGTGTCTCACTGGACGTTGTAATTTAGTGGGGCTGTTAAAGAAGAAAACTTGGACGTGTTAACTCGAACGATTGAAGCGTTGATAGCGTAGAATGTATAAATTTTGCTGTGTTTGCTTTTCCGTTCCAAAAAGTACAGAATTTTTCATCATACACGTGAAAAAAACCATAAGGTTGGCCATAACTTTCGAGTTAAACGGTTGTGTTTTTTCCGAAGATTTTTTATTAACAATAACTATTTTACTGTTAGTTTGCAATTCAAATTAAATTTCAAATAAGCAAATTATGTATTGTTTGACAAAGTGAGTGATTGTGTATCGCTATATGGACATTTGAAGGATTAAGGAGGGATTTAAAATTCAGCGAAACAACGTTACAATGGTGATGGGGTTCACCAAATAGAATGCGATTTGGAAAAAATTCTTCTCAAAAACCGTAATGGCGTTTATTGTTTAAGTTAATAATGCTACTAATACGATTTCAGAATTACAAGTAAACGTATAGATTTAAACAACATTTCAATTTAATAATACATATTATGGCTTAATTTGTTTTACAGGAAGCAATAATTTGGACGGGAGTGAGGCAATGAATGGAAATGGAACGTCAATTTATAATTGAAAAATATATTTTGGCTTTGTTTGAATTTTATCGTTTTTACCTTTTGGATGTGTGTCACTGAGTAAAATAAACAATTTAAGGAACTTGATTTTTTGTTGTTTTTTTAACAACAAATGGGTGTCAAATATTTAAAAATTATATGCAGTGGTATTGCTTTTATTGCTATAGAAAACTAACTAACGGAAAATTATAAAATTGGGCTCATTTTAAAGATAAATGAATAGGGATTATAAAATCAGTACAAAAATGGTACCATCTTTCATTTCTTCATTTTCAACAAGGCCTTCGAAATATTCTTTTTGACTTTTCTACCAACTACATTTTTTTTTTTATTTTTATCTTTTTTTGTTCCCATTTAGTTCTATTAAAGATACTAAAAAATAGCGCAACATTTAGTTTCGTATTCTTGCAAAATATTGTGTATTTGGAAGAAGACGAAACGAGTTGTTACGCTAATTTTTAATATGTCTACTAGAATTAAATGGTAAAAAAGATAAAAAAAAATTTAAAAAGAAAGATGTAAATGGGAGAAAATTCAAATGAAATTTTTGACGGCCATTTTGAAAAAGAAGAAATGAAAGGTGATACCATTAGTGCTACATATATATATATATATTATATTATATATATATATATATATATATATATATATATATATATATATATATATATATATATATATATATATATATATATATATATATATATAATATATATATATATATATATATATATATATATATAGTATATATATATATATATATATATTTTATATATATATATATATATATATATATATATACATATATATATATATATATATATATATATATATATATATATATATATATATATATATATATATATATATATATATATATATATATATATATAGTCGGGGGTGACTTTTTATAACCCCGAATGATTGCAATAATTACACGACAAATATGTTGTTGTAATATTATATATATATATATATATATATATATATATATATATATATATATATATATATATATATATATATATTATATATATATATATATATATATATATATATATATATATATAAATATATATATATATATATATATATATATATATATATATATATATATATATATATATATATATATATATATATATATATATATTACAACAACATATTTGTCGTGTAATTATTGCAATCATTCGGGGTTATAGAAAGTATCGCCTCGGAGATCTCGTTTACCATATCTGAATGACCGTCATTTTCAGTCTTAATTATTCGAGCTGCTAGTTTCACCTGTAAAGAGAAGTATTTTATTGATATATTTTTTGTAGGATTTTTTTTAAATTTATTTGACTTTCCACTTCCTTTCGAGAAAACCTACTCGATTGGATTCAGCATCGGTGAATACGAGCCAGGAAAACTAGTTTAGCCGAGGTTAAATTCACAATCTCCGTGACTTGTGCAGAATGGCTGCATTATCCATGACGAGCCAGACGTCTTGCAATCCTTAAGCAAGTATCTTTCAAAGCAATTCCCGAAGAAACGAGCCAAATTTTGCGCTAGTGCAATTCGAATTCGTAATAATATTATGGTGTGGTACACGTAAAATACTTATAGCGGCAATTAATGTGATGTTCCTTCCACGTACTGTGGGAACAACTACATGTGCACAAGTTCCTACTCGCGACATAGTGCGAATCCGCCTGAGATGTAAATTAAAGCCGCTTTCATCCGCGCATTCTGAGTAAAACTTAGACCATATTCCTTTCTTAAATCCAAAGTTCTTTGGGCATTTAATTTATCAACCTCAATTGATGTATTTTTAATAAATTTTAAGGGTTTTCACACAATTTCCCACCGTTTGAAAGCTCATATTGACATCTAACTCCTCCAATAATCTTTTTTTAATGGTTTTAAGTGTGACACGTGAGTTTTGCTCCACCCGCAACTTATGTGTGGTTAAAATTTGATTTTAAAACGATTTTTAGATGAAGTGATTTTATAACCAAGTTTGATGAAATTCGATATAAACGACGACAAAGGGATCAAAATTGATTTTTAAAAGAAGTTCTGGAATGTGCGGTCTAGTTTGTTACTTTTTAAGAATTTTAGAATTTCCAATTATGTTGCAAAATAATTCAAATAGAAGTGCAACTAAAAAACAGCTGTGTAACTTTTTTAGTAAATTTAGTAAAATAGCATAATAAAGTAAAAATCGTTATAAATATCAAACCAATGATAAATAACCATTATGGTTTTGCTGTGCTTATATCA